>OX421972.1:80895634-81130634 GCA_949128135.1 Parasteatoda lunata | reverse complement strand
CATATGTTACCGCTAAAGCTTGAAAGTCGCCAATGTGGACACGATCTAGCTAATCTGCAGAATAATGTATTATTTTCTTCGCTACATTTCGGTCAGCTAAATATTTTCATTTGGCGGAAATGGATGCTATATTTTTTTTATAATAGCACGTATGTTATAATGCATACGTATATTATTTGCGCACTTATATTATATTAGTACATAATATTATAATAGTATTAAAATAGAACAATACGTACGTGCGTAATAGTACGTTAGTATATTTTTTATAATAGAAGATTTTTTTATAATAGCCACATATTTTATTTCATATGTATATGTTACCGGTAAAGCCTGAAAGTCGTCAATGACCTAGTTAATCTTCACATTAACTTATTTTCTCCGTTAAAGTGTTTAGCATTTTAACAACACTGTAAAAAATTTTGGCGTATAGTTGCTACTATTTTTGTGTTTTCCTTCTTTTTTTTATTTTGTTGTTCTACTATTTGGTGTTGCGGTAATCTAATTACGTTTTTAAGTACAGAACTGTGGTTATCGTGCAAAAAATTATATAATATTGACAAAATAACTGTTGTTTGAAAGAATTAGAATTAGAAAAGAATTGAAAGAATTAAAGCTATTTTTGCAGTGAACTCATAAAGTGATTCTAATGTGCATGAAAATATGTGTTGTCAGTAAATAGGCAAACAAAAAATAAATAAAAAATCAAATAAAACTATAAATAATGTAAAATTAAATAAAAATGTTACTAAGAAAGTTAAACTTGCCTCAATACCAAAAATGGCAATTATGGGTAATTTTTTTTTTTTTTTACAGAGTAAGATGTGATCATTAATGGCTTCCACATCTTTAAAGTTCAAAAGATTCTCTTTTTTATCAACTAGTTTGTTGATTGCTTGATTATGTTTATTTACTTAATTCTTTAGATAATGAAAGATGAACAAATGACATTTTCTTGATTTCCTTAATTATAATGGTATTTTAAACAATTTGATTCTTGGTGTTATAGTTTTTAAAGTGATTGATACTATCAATTAATTTGTTGATTGTTTGATTTCCAAATAGCTAAAAATAAATAAAAAATATCACGGTAATTTAAGATTACAGAAACGTTGTTATTGTTCTAGCAACGATCTTGTTTTCACTTGAACCAGTGACCGCGGCTAGTAATTTTCAGATTTTGTTAGATAATTCGCAGATTATCTAGGTAATTTGGGAAAAGAAACAATTTTTTGTCTCTTTAACGAATTACGCTAGTTAATCAGCTCACAAGCTAGATAATCAGTTCTAAAACTGATTTCTACACTTTATCGAAAACACATATTCAGGGTTAGATTGAATCTCTGGTCGGAGTAGCAGTTTTCGAAATATTAAAAACGTTTTTCTCAAAACATTGTTCTGTAACAGATTTAATTTTTATTAAAAATCTAATACATTTACCTAAAAATCGATCCCTAAAAAGTTATACTTTTTTTTTGTCATTTTATTTATTTTATTTGACAGTGTACTGTAATATTGAAAATGTAAAAAGGTGAAGAAAAAATTCTGTTATTTAGAACAACAACAGATCTTCTTAATTTGTTTTCCCTTTAAGACCTAATTATTATTTATTATTAATTATTAGGTTCGGGTCTTAATTATAATTAAGCCCTAAATGCAAAATAAGAAGACACTAAGTATCAACTGAAGTACTTATACATTTTTTATTAGATTTAGAAGACACGGTGTCAAGAAAATTGGCAGTATCAATTTTCTTGACAGTTAACTGATTTTAACAGTGATTTTATTGACAGTGAAGTTTAGGAAGGGAAACAAGAATCATAAATTCACATCTTGACTAGTTGTGAATTTATAATTCTTGTTTGAGGGGAGGTTGCCAGCTGTATTGAACATGACACTAGCACCTGCAACAAAAAGCGTTAAACTATTTGTTTTAACATCCTTTAATTACAGATGAAAAATGAAACAATTCAAGTACATTAAGAGTTATAGAAAATAGATTATTTTCTATAATAAAAGCAATATTTTTTTCAAAGGTAACATTTTTAATTTTAAATTAATTCAATTAGTATTGTTTTTAACCCTTTGACGCAGATGGGACACCGTTGTCCCATTTCTTATATTTTTCTACCCTTTAATTACAAGCAAAAATATTATTTTGGCATCTTTTAATTATAAATAGCAGTCTAACAGTTATTAAAAAAAATTTTTAGATTATCGGAATTATATTTGTACTAAAATATGAAATCTAAAACAAGTAATTTTTTTTATTCACATTCAAAAAATTATTTAATAATTGATTTTGTAAATTAAAGAAATTTCAATGTATCTGTTTTTCTTTGATCTAAATAAGTGCTAATTTGAAATTTTGTTTGAAAGTGAGCCGTGTTAGGAAGATTTTATTAACGCGGAAAAAAACACCATTTCATATGCTGTAACACCATTTCATTTGTGTTTTATGCTTCATTTCATAATCATAAATTATTAAGATGCTTTTTTTAATAATATTTTTTCCTTATTCTGTCCTAAATTGATACAAAATAACGAAAAATGTTTGATAAAAATTCTACGTTGAAAGGTTCAGATAAGGGTTAAAAATGTGGCTTATCAGTATACTGACCTAAGCCCTTCAAATCTTAATATCACGCAATGATACACGTCACAAAATATAGATGATAAGCTAGTCTAGACCAATGGTTCCCAAAAAGTGTTCCATGGAACCCTAGGGTCTATTGGAAAGGTAATTGGGGTTCCGATAGTTGGGTCAATTTTTTTTAGCCAGTAATAATTTTTAAAACCTGTAATAGGTTTGTATCCAAAAAATAATTCATAATTTAGTTAATATTTTTATGAAATTTTATTATTTTTATTGAGTAAAATACTAAAGAAAAAATAAACAAAAAATTTAAGAATATATTTTTTATCTAATAACAATATATTGAATAAATTACGATAAGGATATGCGATGCAAATTAATTGATTGCATCAGTATTTCTAATCGAACTTTTCATTTAAAAATAAAATAACCGAATTCTAGAATAAAGAATTATGTTTTTCCGATAACTATTCTCACAGCTTATATTTTCCCTTAGTAAAGTTATTATTATTTTTCCACTTATGTTTATCCAAAAACAAGTTTAAAAACTAGACTAGAGGTCTTTTATGGCCTGTGAATTCAACTGCCAGACATAAAAGTCAATTTTGTAACTCTTTGAATTTTTTTAAGTGAAAAATAATGAAGAATTTTCTTTTTTCACATGAAATATATATTTCCAATTGATATTGTAGTCATTTTTTGCTTTTGTTTAATATAATGGAACGGAGACTAATTAACTTTATTTATAAAGTCGGACAACAAAAAATAAATAAATAAATAAAGCTCGATTACCTGGTTTAGAAAAAAAATTAGAAACCGTTGATCTGGATGACGTATTTCTGAACGAAAATTAAGTTTTTAAAACTTCAAAAAAAAAAAAATTTCTTTTTTTTGTAGGGTTTTACTTTGTTTTTTACCTATATTCGTATCATAGATGTCTAAAGTTGAAAAATATGTTATTAGATGATTTTCTAATAGAAGTAAACAGATATTTTATGAATTATTTATTTAACTTCCAAAATAAAGGAGAATGGGTGGTACGATAACTAGTCATTTTTAAACTATTTACTCTGGTATGACATTTCATCGTCTAAGTATTCTAAACAAAATTTTAAATTTTGAATGAACTATTCAAAGTTAACTATTGAATTTGAATATGTTAAAGTATTAAAAAAAAAAACAAGTTCTGAGTTTTTGCACAGCTTTCTCTGAATCTCTATAACTAATGAAGAGCTAAGAGCCGTTTTTGAAGGGGGGGGGGGGAGATTTCTCGTGGAAAAATATTATTTTAACCTAATTGAACTGTGCGATTTAAATTTTTTTTTTTTTTTTTTTTGCTTTTATTTATTTTTTTTTATCTTTAAATTTTACAGATCTCAGTGAATTAATGCAGTAATCTTTGAGTGTTTTCGAAACAAAAAATTGTTTCAAGTGCATTCGGTTTGGATATGCAAAGCGACAACGAGGTACCTTAGAAAACCTACTCTTTGGCAGGAAAAAAAATGTAAACGCTATGAAGCGAACAGTTAATATAAGTGTTAGGTATTTCTAATTTTTGCCCTTGGAAGCTTGTGGATAAGGAATAAAGGCAAGAAAAAATAAGAATAAATTTTATTTACTGTGCATAATCTGCAAGTGCGAAGGAACCTATGTAATGAGATAAAAATACAAAGAAAACAATGAAAGAAATAAAAAAGAAAAAACATTTTTTGAAGAAGAAAAACTACCAAAAATAACAAATTTATTTATTTTATAATTTTTTAAACATATATATTTATATATATTGAGTAATAATCAATATTTTTGTATGTTTCTATTGTTTTATCATCTAATTAAATAATGCAAAAAAGAATAAACCAAAAAAAAAAATAATAGTTTAACTTAAAAAAATAGAAATTTAAAATATTTGACTATGTATTCAACATATTTTCAAAACTATTGTTTACCATGTTACCAGCTGCATAAATACTTGAAACTTTGAAAATAATCTTTTTTTTAATATAACAATTAATGTCCGATGGCCCATTGACTTGAAAAAATCTTCTATACACATGAAATTGACAGTGGGCGGGGGTACCCGACACTCCCCTATATAGTGAACACTAATACTGTTCTTACAGCTATTTTAAAAACTACTGTTTTAAACCTGGGTGAACAAATATCTCCGGAACTACTTGGTCGATCTTTTTCTTTCCTTCTATATTTGTTCAAAATAAAATAACTGTTAATAAGTTAACAAATAAAACTATACAATTTATAAAAATCTTAAATTGCTTAATCTAAAAATTGGAGTTTTAATTACTTTATAAAAGTATATAAGGTAGAGATAGAACCAATCTTTTACAAAATAACCCCATTCTGAAATTTTGCATAGCTGTGAAACTGCTAAGAATGGAGGAAAATAAATAAATTATATTGTTACCATAAACATATTTGATTAAATAGTTGAATGATAATTAAAATTGCAATAAGTCCGGAATTAATATTCGCTTTCTAACGAAAAAAAAAATATCTATCCTATTATACGTAAAAAAGAATGCGTATATTGTTTAAAAAAAACAAATTGTAATTTATTTTTCTCGTTGGCAACAAGGAACTAAAAACTGAAACACACAACTAGCCAGAGAGAAATAATAAGCATGAGCTCTTATTACAAATTTCTGAATGAAAATTCCTTTCTTGTGTGATAAAGGAAAAGCTGAAACAATACTCTGCTACAGTTTGGCAGAAATGGAAAGGTAAAGGCGAGCTATTCTTATTATAAAAAACTGTTCTTGTTTTTATTTTACTTATAAATTTATGAAGGTTCAATGATAATTTTTATCTGCATTTTAGTTTTAATGATGATTCATTAATAACGCGAGAGGGAAAAATTTGAGTTTTTTCAAAGAATATGGGCCTGCGGCAGGGACTGGGCCTACTCTTTTTAAATGAATATCCATTTTTTAAACGCAGGGATCATGACGCTACTTTTTAGGCCGTTTATGCTGGAAAATGTGAAGAACAATACAGAGAACAATACATTAGAACAATAGAGACGGTTACGTGATGTGCCTTCCCATTAAAGGTTTAAAAATAACAAGATAAACAATTAATGTAAGAAGTTACAACGAAATATTAACACAGAAACCTTTTAACAGAGATAAGGTGACCAGACGTCCTCAAATCATGAGTACAGTTCTCGAATTTCAGCAGTTGTCATTCAAAAATTTTTTTAAAATACTTTGAGGATAGAAAATGCCCTCAAATCTTAACGTATGCTCTCAAATGTCTCCCGAAAACATATAACCTTTTTTTTTATAAGCAGTGAATTGTCAAAAAAATTAATTAGAAAAACAATTTTTTTTTTTTTTTTTTTTTTTAAAAAAACAAGACAATTTTTTTATTTTAGAGAATACAAGCGCAAAATAAAAAAATCACCATGCTAAAATGATAACTCCATACTCGTCTGAAAATAATTTCATCAAAAAGTAAACAAAATTGCAATAAAAAATAAAAAAAATTTTAAAATTGTAATCATGTACTCAATCATTTTACATGCGTTAAAAAAATGCTGTTTCATAAAATATGTCAAAACTGAAATTATGATTACGTTTACGACCTTAAGCAAAGAAATCATTTACGTGTTCTGTAATCAACATGCCTCAGCATGTTGATTCATATGTATGTATATATTTCATTTGTATATGAAATATAAATTAATGCGCTATCAAACGAATTAAACTTCATAACTAACCAAATGACCTGTTGTTCACCTATTTATTTTTCTGCCACATTTAAAGTGTTCCGCAATCACTCCCCTTAATGTTCAATTTTAGAGTTCTTGTCCAAAATAAACAATAAAATGTACTTATTAAGGAGCACAATTTAATATTCAAGGAGCAAAAGCGTCATCCAAACCTGAAGAAACAAGAACGAGGAAAGTGAACTGAAGCAAAGGAAACGGAAGCGACGATGGAAAGCTTCTTCAGGGTAAACAAAATGGTTTTGATGTTTCTAATCCCGTTTTCCTCAATAGTAATTTTTCAGGTTCAAATAACATTTTTGATTTCCCCCCGCTTTAATGTAAATTTGCGTAAATGATAATGAGTAAATTGTTTTGACTTATGACGAGGAGGATTTTTTCCCCATTGATTTATATATACATTAAGGGCGGCGCATACAAAATATCTTATATTTATATTTCTCTTTGATTTTTGTTTACATTATTTTATATGCAATATTTAACAGAGGTAGGGGTTTAAGTTTAAATTTCTCATAAATCTAGTATTCTCGGAGAAAAATAGAATACGATTTCTGGTGGATCCCACGATTTTTGAAGTAGGGTAAATTTAGGTAAAATAAATACAAAATAGAACCAAATATTAAGTTATTCACTTATATAAATAATTATCACAGTGAATGATTTTGAAATATTGTTTAATAAGCAGCTTATAATAAATGAGAGAAAATAACAAGAGATAAACATTTCACAGAGAGATTGAGAGAGAGGAAAAAAGACAGAAAAAAAGAAAGGATAGAAAAACAAAAAACAGGAAAAGAATCGATATACAATCAAAGTATTTGATTTAAAAAAAATGATTTCAAGTTTTTAACCAAAGAATAATACAGAATTAAAATATTATTTATAATAATGTAACAGATAAAATTGAGTGTTGTTTGTCTTAGGCGTTAATGAAATTACATATGTCTATTTATTAGTCAAATATAATTCATATTTTATAACAATATCACTAAAAAAAACTCAGTAAATTATATTGTCATCGTGGAAAAAACAGTGTATCTAAAATTATCGATAAATAATTTTTCGATCAAATGCTTGGATTAATATTTTTTTTTTTTTTGTGGTTAAAAATTTGAAATTAATTTTTGAATCAAATATTTGGCTTAATTAGTTTTTGGTTGAAAATTTTTTATTGATATTTGTATGAAAGATATAACGATATTACCGAAAATAGGGAATCCGTTTCTTGGGTATTATGAATAGTATTTTTATCAATATAATTTTCTAAGGAAACTTGGAATAAAGATGAAAATATTTTGTGGAACTTTTAACTACATAGATGATACAACGGTAATAATATTTACATGAATAGCTTGGGGCGGGACAAATATTAAGTTAGCTTGTTTTGGGGTAAATTTGAACACCACTGCCAGCAAATCAGCTTTAAAAAAAAATAAAAAATGTCCCCATGCTTACGGAAGAAAGTCGCAAATCCCTTGTTTTTGTAGTAAAGGTTCATTGTATTGTAGTAATCTAATTAATTAATTTTAGTATTAAATTCAAATAAAATATGTGTTTTTTGCGTGAAAACAAAATTTACGCTTTTAATAAATTTTTTTACTATCGAATTGAATATTATCTAGGAAAACTTTGCGCTTTTTTTTTTTTTTTTCTATGGACATTGCTGGGTTTTTGAAACTCCTTGATTTTATTCCAGAAATTTAACTTTTCTTAGCTCTTTTTTTTTTTTTTTTAAATATACCTTTTTCCAATATTTTTGCATTAAAACAATTGAATATAAAGAAATGTATGTGTCATACGTACGCAAAAATTAGAAAATCGCTTTCCTACCCCCGGCCCTTTTAGATTCTTGCGTTATAGTTGAACGGCCCCTTTCAAAAAATTTTACGAATTCAGGAAAAAATTAACAAATCTCGTAGATAATTTTTTAAAAAAATATCCAAATAAAAAAACGTTATAAAAATTTTAAAAAATTTCTCAAGTAAAAAAAAAAAAAACGTTACAAATTTAACTCTACATATGGTGACACGTAATTTATTAGCGCATCTTACTAACTTAAACAAATAATATATGAAATTCACAAGACAATTTACGTTAACCCAGCTACCTTGCAAAGTTCATTCCCCCCATCCTATAAAACAAATGGCTTCGCCGGGGAGAGATAGAAAAAGTTTTCGAAAAGTTCCTATATTCCCCGGACTTCTCAAAAACAAGGATAAAAATTTCGTCACCGGGCGGCCCCGGTTTCTGCGCCGGGAAAAATCTTTCTCCTGTTATGCGCAACAATGATGTTAAAAAAAGAAAAGAAGCACCTATTTTAATTCTATTTCCAGCTCTGCAAAAACGTTTGCGACCACATTAAGGAAACGAAAGAAATAAAAATGTTCTGATTCTGGCACAGAGAAGTCGCCAAAACAAAAGGCGCGGCATCATCGATGTTGATATCGCTGTCCTTTATTTTGTTTCCAAATAGCGGAAAAGGCAGCTTCAGTTGCCAATCAGTGCGTTCGGAATGTCGTGGAGTACTACGAAGAGAGTAAAAGAGAATAGGCAGTTTAATTTGACTAGGGCTCTTTCAGTGGCAGAGTTAGGAGTTACTCTCAAACAACAAGATAAACTTCGGCGCCATCTTTGAACACTTTTTCTGCAAAACGATTCTAGTTTTATAAGTTATGTCTCTTAAAAACAATCTTTTGATCTTTTTCGTATTAGGTCTTGAAACGTTATTGTAGCTTTTATTTTAAATTGTTAATATAAATTAGCAAAAAATAGGGTTATTTTAGTAAAATAAATAAATGAATAAAACTATTCAAGAGAGGAAAGTGATGTAGAAGTTTAAAAACATAAAATTTTTTACTTGCGTCTGTAAGAAGCAATCCGCTAAAGGTTGCTGATTCATATGTCGTCATAGATTAAAAAATTTTTTTATTCTTGTTAATTATGCTTTTTATTTCCACATCAACATGCTTTTCTTTAATTATTTTAAATTATTTTATATTCGAAAATAATGTGTTTTTCTTTAAATAAAAATTAACATCAATATTTTTCATAAAAACACAAAACATTTTGGTTTCAAAATATTCAATTGTCATAGCTTTATGCAAGAGCATTTTGTTGATGTATTAATCGTAACGAAATAGAAGATTACCTAGATTTGAAAAATAATCATTTATAGATAAAACAATTAACCTAAGGTATACAGATTGTAAAATTGAATAAGGAGAAATAAATGAGCAGTTAATTTTAATAATTGAGGAGACTTATAACAATTCAAATAGAAAACGGTTTTTATCACTTTTTATTAAGTTAATAGATAATAATTAACAGTTAATAATATAAGTCAACAGTTAATAATTCTCGAAACATTAATTGAATCGTACACCTTCATTTCAAGTTTCTAAGTCTTCTAGATCTTGAGCAGCCTGTTTGTGCATAGCCGGATTTTCCAATTCTCAGAAAAAAATATTTAAAATATGAAACTAATGATCATTCATGATATTAATGTTCATTTTATGCAGCTCTGTCGCACTTTAGCTGCAGTGATTAAAACGTTTATCGGTTCGAAACAAATTAAAACACTGTAGACGTCAGTTAGAAATGTTTTACTAAGAAAATAAATTCACAAATTCTTAAGGTCAGCGATTTCCAATTCTCGGCTATATTTATGATCACCATACTCTTAACAGTACCCCAACTTCATAAGGATAATTGTAAACAAATTAGCAAAAAAAAAAGTAAACTAATTATTTTGAAAATTTTGAATGTGAATAATGAAATTTTTTTCATTATTTTATCAATAATATTTCTGAAATTGAATTTTATGGCAGGTAGTTAAGTTCGTGATGGAGCGATTTCTTGCCTAGGACTGAATCAGTTGTTGGTAATAAAAGTTGAGAATAGTTATAAAGAAAATTCGAATTGAAATAATTGCCTAAAATAAATTTTTCAAGTTAAAAGTTTATAAATGCATTTCGATTTCATAATTTATTCAATGTTTTGTTACAATAAATTTAAATATTTGCCTAATTTTGCTATTTTTCCTAATGTCATTTTAATTTCTTAAAAATAATCAAAATATTACACAAATAATGCATTATTTATTAGATATAAATGTAATTCAAGATTTCAAAAATTAAAAAAAAATCCTACTCTCGGAATGTCTGCGACCCCTGCATGGAACCCTAGGGTTCCACGGAACATCTTGGGAACACCTGCTCAAGGTATAGCTACTCAATTAATTCCTGCATGCCTAGAGAATAATGCCTAGAGTTGATCTTATCTCTCTCTCTCTCTCTCTCTCTCTCTTTATTTATATATATATATATATATATATATATATATATATATATGATTTTAATTAATCTTAGCAACCTTTACTTTTTTTTTAATTGGAAACTATTATGTCACTTTTCTATTATATTACTTTTTCCGTAACTGTCAAAAATTACTAAAGTCATTATTCACTTTCTTTGACATTAATTTCATTTCCTGAACTTTCTGTGACTTTAAATTGTTTATAGTAAAAATATAAGACCTTCAAAAGGACATGAACAACTAAACCTTAACTCAAGGAGGTAAAGAAATAAAAATAGTTTAAAATATCTTCCAGTTACTTAAACAAAATTTAAACATATATTTCAACTACGAGTTTTCATAAGAAAAATAAAAGACCTTTGTTTAATGCAGTTTCTCGTATTTGAACTGTTAAAAAAAATTTATTTTAAGGTTTTTAATTATGATTCATCAATATTGGGGGTCATCCACAAATAATGTTACTATTTGAGGAGGAAGAGGGGTTCCATGACATTGTGACAGATTGTGATAAGGAAGAAGAGGAAATAAAAAGTTAATCAACATCACACAATTTAGTTAATCAACAAATGAAATGTTTTTATATTTTATTTTTTATCTTAAGTTTATTTTTAAAGGAAAAAAATGACGTTTTCTTCCGTTATTATCGGGTAAACAATTCTGAGTTATAACAATTTCGTTCGTAAATTTTTAAATATTCATACAAAACGTTTTTGCATTGTGTACATAATTTTGAAAATATTAACACATTATTAATGAGAATAATGAAATGAAATGACTATTAGTAAATTGATTGAAAGGAACAACAGAAATGAAAGTTGGATGAATGAAATTTTATAGAAACTTTCGCTTCCACTAGTTTCAAATTTAAAAACAATTTTGCATTTGAAAAAAATATAATAGATCAAAATAAAATATGTAAAGCTATTATAAAAAGATAACTAAAGTAAATAAACGTATGCAACGCATAGTTGCTTTTACTCTGAATGATTTAATTTTTGCAATCCGTTTACAAAATTGCGATTTTCTGAAACGAAAACCTTAAATGGTATGGCATCTATAAATCAGCAATTTAAAGCAACTTTAAGCTGTCTAGTTTTACTTAGAAAAAGAGAAAAAGGATCTTTTGAAAATGTATCAGTAAAAAAACGTAAAAATTCAAAAACCCCGAAGAAAAAAAAATCATTATTCTTAAATCGTAAATAGCTTAAAATAAAAAGACACGCGTTTTCATTATGTTAAGTAAATTATTTTAAAAAGGAAATTTTGGTATAATTGTTTCATTAATTGTTCCTATAATATACTCAGATAAATTACAAAGCTTTGTAAACAATTTTTAATAAGATTTTTTTTTTTTTTTTTTTTTTTTTTGAATTAAAATGTGGCAACAAAAGCACTGTTTTGAATAAAACATCGTTAAAAGTTTTTATTCCATAAGTGCATAGATTTGTTTTGTATACAAAAAATTACGTAATAGCAGTTCTTAATGTATATTTTTAAAATCTCTGTCAAAAATAAAGTAAAAAAGTACAAGCATTAAGCATCACCATTTAATATTTATTTATGTCCTGAAGAATAAAAGTAAAATTCTATCAAAATCTAACGACAAGTTCCGAAGGAAGGTGAAATTTAAAACATTTAAACCTCTTTTATTACCGGGGAAAACCGGAAGAAATAGAAAAGCAATAATAATAATAATAATAAACAGAAAACTTTCACACATCAGAATGCAATTCAAACAGATTTTTATGTTTTGAACTAATATTCCTTATTAGGAATTCGACAAATTTTGATTCTTCTTCATTCTTTGTCTAAATTTTAAATATTAATTTGTCACCATAATTTGTGAGTATATATGACAAAAATTATAAAGGTAAACACCAATGAGTGTGTTCATTGCGAAACACATTGTTTTCGTCATTTATACGGACTTGAAACAAAAAGTAATGAAAACATTAAAAAAAATAATAAAAAAAAAATATATATATATATAAAAAAAACTTCATTGTTGGAATTCTTAAATATTGATCTTTTTTTACATGAACAAGCGTCTGCATTTCTAGTATTTTGGGTCCCACACTAGCGATTTTAAAATTAAAAAAAAAGAATTCTTTAATAATTATAAAAATTGAAATTATTATAAGATTTATTTTTAGAATTGAAAAAGCACTTTACTGTTTCAATCATCTTAGACAATAATTTTTTTGCATGGCTTCTGAAGGGAGTAGTAAACATATTTCTAAAATCTATTCTTAGAAACCAAATCATCGAGTTAGAAAATAACGTATTTATATTTAAACATTTTTAGCTGATTATTTTAACGGGTTTCATTAACAAAAATTTCTAATAGACAACGTGCCGATATATCACTGATCTATCACACATATCACAAGAAAGCATAAAATTTGAAAATAAAATTACAAATAAATAAATGAAAATTTATTTGTTTTGGGGAATAAATCTAGAAAAATATCATAGAATAACTATTAATTAATCATGAATTATTAATCAATATTATAATAATCAATGTAATATATATTATGAATTACTAATTAATATAATACTTATAAATAAAAAATATAATGTAATTATTTATTACGATAGTTAAACTACGATATTATGAAAATTTAATTATCAATATAATATAATTATTATAAATATAATATAATTATTATAAATATAATATAATAATTAATTACTAATACAATTATAAATTATATTTTTCTAATAATTAATTAATAAATTACTTATTAATAAAAAATATAATATAATTATTTATAAAATTGATTAATTATTTTTGTATCGTAGAATTTATTATTAAATTTAACCAAAGAGCCATCAGCTGAAAGAAGATGTTTAGTCCAGGACCCTGCTAAATTTAGCTCTTTCTTAATTATATAAATAACCTATAAACAGAGAAACAGGATCATTTTAAAAGCAGTTTGGAGTGTAACTACATGACATAATTCTACCAGGAAAAGGCTGATGCTCCTCGCTATCATATCCTTTTGACATTTGGTTAGACTTTTGAATGACATTTCAATTTAGACAAATCCCAAAAATTAATTAAGTTTGTGAGGAATCACCATATGCTGCTTAATATGCTATTTTAACACAAATGTTCGTATGGATCTTTTAAATTCCCTCTCAACATGATGAAACTAAACAAACACAATTAAAAAATATTGTTTAATGAATTTAATGTTTTGGATGCTTTTAACGTTTTTATATTAAAAATAAAGACATCCTTAACATTTTTTACTGTTAACCTTAAACCAAAATATGTAATAACTAGAGGGACGAGTCCCTGCTTGTTTTACACGTATTTATTTATAGATTATAAACTGGTTGTTATATAAAAATTTAAAAATATTACATTAAATGATCCCCAGAATCTTTTATTGTCTAAAAAAAATTTGGTTGCACAAATTAAGCTCCAGCTTCGACTGAAAAAAAATTTTAATTTAATCATTTTGAAAGATTACCATTGCAACGTAATCCATAATTTCTTTTTTTTTTAAAAAATCGTATTTAATTTTTGGCAATTCTGAAAACTCGCTGTCAGTAGAACACCGAAGTCAAGCATCTGTAAAGTAAGCTGCGGCCAGTAAGCGGGTGGTTGACCACTTTAGACCGAGGGTACGCGGTATCGGTCCGGTATCGTTAAAGTGCTTCACCGTTAAGTGCTCGTCTTCGTAACACGAGCATCAAAAATGATCTAAATATAGAGGATATTAATGTTTTCACTCATAAACTGAGCAAAAAATTCTACAATGAAGCACAAACCTGCACAACAAGCAACTTCAACGACATTCTTGATATCGACCTTATTGAGGACAATTCTAACTTTAGCCCGATTACCGCCTTTTTCCTCAGGGACGCAGCCCTTTTCTAATTTCTTTTATCCCCCCAGCCCAACACCTAATTCAAACACATTACAATCACAGAAACTCAAGCATGCTACACGGACCGAAGAGTCGAGTAACTCCCTCAGGGGGGTAGTCTCCTAGGAAAGTGTAGCATTTAAATTACAGTGTAGTGAGCAACCCAGAAAACGAGTGGTTTTAACCAGGACGCCTGGGTCACTACTATAACAGAGCTCACCTTATAAATTCTTCCCCACCTTTCCTCCCAGCCTACTGCTCTTGTTGTACTTTAATTTCATTGTTTGCGCTATTCATCACCCTGTTTACTGCACTTTTGTACATATTTACTCTTATTTATAAATTCTCGTTATCATGTCTGTACATACATTTAATCTAGTTTTTACCCTTATAATTATTTTACTTGCCAATATCTCATTTCGCGCCATATCACGCGCATTACCTGTTGTATATATGTAATTATTTTATTTAACATTGTCCTTTCACTTTTGCACTCATATTGTTTACTTTATCATGTTTATCTCATCCTCGTTCAGCCTCTATTACCGCTACTCAACTCAATGAGTACTGCTCAGGCAACTTATTGTTCTCCTCGCCGCTTAATTGTGCTTAGCACCACTCCCCCACCGAATTCCTTCCCCACTGCCACCCCCAATACCTAACTCAAACTACCGATGAATGGGTTAAAGCCGCTTCGCGGCTGCGTACCCAGGTCCTAATTATTTCTACCATTCTACCATGCTCGTCTTCGCGTGCAGGCCAAGATCGTCGAGTTACCAAAGCGGGAAAGCCATCCTCTCAGCAGAGGATCAAAATTGTGATGGCATATCTGAGGGATGTTTCCCAGACCGTCGTCAGTAGCCCAATCTGCGGCCCTAGTGTGACTTAAATAAAATACCTACCTACCTGAAAATTCGCTTGAATGTTAAGAAAGAGATTATTTGGCAATAGTGCGAAAAGCTAATTTTTAATTTTGATTTACAATTTAAAATAAATATTTTATATACTGTGTTTTAGTGCATATCTTGATGAAGACAGTTTTTCATGATATTTCAGATGAAAATAAGACAACATATTTACCATTTAATTATTGCAAAACGGAGACTAAAAGTGTATATCATAAAAAATTGCGATGAAAGATAAATCATAAGATTACTTAACATGGAACACCAAATTTACTTTTATGACTTATATAAGTTATAAATAAAAATTGAAATCCTGAATAAAATAATAATAGACAATAATGTTAAGAAGGGATGGTAAATGAATTTAATATTGCAAGCGAATACCGATGAATAAGGGGAAAATAAATAATTTACAAGTAGATACATTTATAAATTTATTAATTTAATGTTGGCAGAAATACTAAGGTTATTAGTCTTTGTTTCAATATTATAAAACAGAGAGCTTGATCATATAACTTTTAAGCGTCATTTTGAAAATACACGAATTTCTAAGCTTAATAGTAAGATGTTTTCAATTGAAGAGTTGTTTTGTAAACAGTTGATTTTATCCAATGAGCAAATATATAATTTAACATGATATTCCTCAAACTTTAAAATTTTTATTACCTTATGTCATAAATTTTTTGAGGCTCTAAGTATGCTTTAATAAATGATTTGCTAAAGCAAATCATTTATTAAAGCGGTTGCTAATAAAGTTGCTATGTAAACAGCTGGTTTTTATTCAAGTCAATTAAATATCACTTCACAAGCTCTTCCAAAACACTCTAAAACTATTTATTACCTATTAAGTTAAATTGAAAAATACGTTCAGTGATATTTAATTTACTCGGAAATATGGAAAAGAAAATTTTTGTTAAATCACAAATTTGTGATTTAACACAAATTTGTTATTTCATCGAAATAATGATGTAACTTCTGCTGAACTTCAAATTATAAGTTAAGATGGTTTTCAGTAGTAGAACTTGCTTTTCAACTACTACAACTACTACTGAAACAGCTAATTTTTTTCACGTCTCTTAAATATCACGCTTTAACCGTTTCTTTGATTATCCCGAATTAAGTCGGGTATATATATTGATTGCAAATGTTTATTATCCCGAGTAAACTCGGGCATACCAAAAAAAGTTTTTTATAACGTTTTATTCGGCCGGAAGCAGAACAAAAAATAATAATTATCGGCTGTGATTGAAAGGTTGCCAATTTTTGTTTGGGAGTTTTGCTATTTGTGAGACTGCAGACGTGTTTTGTACAATTGTTACAATTGTTATATACGATGGTTCATGAATTTACATAGAAAAAAAGAGTAAAAGAATGGCGTTCGAGAGCGAAAGTGAAAGTAATGCAGATGCTTTTTCAGATTATGAAGATGTGAACATATATAAAGACAAATATTTTTTTCATTTGCTCGAGATAATTGGTAATTGTAAACTGATGGTAAATTAAATATTTTTTACTCATAAGAAAATTTAAATCTCAACTTAGAGCTTGTGTGTTATGTTTTGTTTTAATTGCTTGTATTTATTGATAAAATAAAAAAAAAAAATATGATGATTTTTTGCACTTTTTTTTCGAAAAAATTGGTAAGGGAAGCGGTTAACATTTAAAAAGCTTTACAAATATACAATAGTTTAAATCTCAAATGAGTTATTTTGTCAGAGAGATTTAAAATATAAAGTCAACTGCAAAAATAGAACAATAATTTGTTTGGTTAAATGTTTAGATAAAATGTTTTTCAATAGAATAAATTATTTTGTAAACAATTGACTCTCTCCACTTTTATATTTCACTTAACATTAAATATCACTAAATATTACTGAAATATCCCTTCACATGTTTTTCCCCAAAACACTATAAATATGTGATGTTTACAGATTTTTATTAGAAAACATGTAATTGACAGATTTAATTGACATGGAAAGACGAAATAACAAATTAGTTTTAATTATATATTAATAATATTGCGCATGTTCTTCAAAAAAAAAAAATTAATAAAAATACAATACTTTAAGTCTCAAGTTTTTTAATTTATCGAATGCATTTTTAATGTATTGTCGACAGTAAAAATAGAACATTATACGTTTGATTAAATAATTAGATAAATTGTTTTTCATTAGAATAAATAGTTTGGTAAACAACTGATTTCTCCACTTCACTGAAATATCACTTAACATTAAATATCACGTAAATATTATTGAAATATCACCCCACAAGTTCTTTCTCAAAACTCTTTAACTATATATTATCTATAGAGTTTTATCGAAGAACACGGTAAGTGATATTTGACTTGGAAACACGAGTAAATAATTAGATAAATTGTTATTCAACAGAATAAATAGTTTGGTAAACAACCGATTTCTCCACTTCACTGAAATATCACTTACCATTAAATATCACTTAAGATTAAATATCACGTAAATATTATTGAAATATCACTTCACAAAACTCTTTATCTATGGAGTTTTATTGAAAAGCAAAACAAGTGATATTTGACTTGGAAACATGAATAAAAAATTAGATAAATTGCTTTTCAACAGAATAAATATTTTGGTAAACAACTGACTTCTCCACTTCCTTGAAATATCACTTAGCATTAAATATCACCTAAATATTATTAAAATATTACTTCACAAGTTTTTTCTCAAAACCCTTTAACTATATATTATCTATAGAGTTTCATTGAAAAACACGTTCAGTGATATTTGACTTGGAAACACGAAATAACAAATTCCTGTGAAGTCACAAATGTGCTATTTCGTCGGAGTTATAATGTAAGTTTGGCTGAATATCACTTAAATATTACCGAAATATCACTTAACATGTTATTACATGAAACTATATAAACATAAAATTTCGAACACAAATTTGTTTATTACGCTGGAGCTGCAATACATACAGCTTATATATCAATATCTAAAACATAGTTCCTGTTATTTGAGGTTATATGAAAGTTAGATATCAGAAAACGACAAGGGCGCAGGTTGTGTAGATGTGCCGATAACATATGCAATCATAAATGATGAACAATATCGGTATTCGATAAGGCTTCATAGTCCCAAATACTGAATCATGATGAATGAACCGTTTATAGAAAAGGACAAGAAAAATCTATTCGTGGAGATTTTAAAAGTCATGAAAAGGGTTTATAACGTTTAATTTGCAAGGGAACACTGGAAAAACGGGAATCCGGGAAGTGCTGAGATACAGCGAGGAGAAAATCACTTTGAGAATTCCTCTCTATCGATTGATTGAAGATCAATAAATGATAATAGATGAAAACTTCTTGTCGTATTTGGAATAACTGTAGAGTTAGAATCGGTTAAATTTAAAATTTTCCACTTTTTTATTCTCTCTCAAAGTGAGGAAAATCAAGGGTGGGAACAATATTTTTTTTTCCAGATCGTGTTTGTCTGTTTAGTTCTTATAAATATTTTATTTCATGATTTTTAAAATAGTATTTTAATAACTTGATATGCAGGAATTTTCTTTTGAAATAGTTTAGAGAAGCTGGTATTAACTTTTGCCAGGTAAATTATCTTAAAAAAACCTGATTGTCATACTATTATAAACTTTTTAGGTTTTATTTGCTTTCACAAATCAAGAATTTTACTACGAAATAGATTTAACTTACGGAAATGTTATTTTTTAAAACATTATATTTTTAAATTTTAAGAATTTAAACCTTCTGCGGAATTATTTATTCATTCAATTGGAGGGCATAAAATTACTGTTTAGAAAACATTGTCTTAAAATTCGAATACATTTAAAATCTAATAATAATCCTCTTGCGGAATCATTTATTAATTATATTGGAGTGTATAAATTTATTGTTTAGAAAACCGTCTTTTAAAACTAGAGTACTTTAAAAATCTAATAATAATTAGACTTAATAGATATATGGACTGTTTATCGATGCGTTGAAAAATATTAATAATTTTAATGGTTTTTTCATTTTTATTGAATTTTAAAAAAAGAACATAATGACTACAATGATGATTGTAAAAGCAAGCAGGTCAATAGCGTATAAAGGTTGTTCTGTAAAGATCGCTCTTAATATGTATTTTTAGAATCCTTATCAAAAATGAAAAAAAAAATGCCAGTTGGAACAAAAAGTAAAATTTGACTAAGGAAAAAACAAAGACGCTATTGAAATCCGAACAATTACCGTAGAGGAGCCAGATGTAATAAACACCAAAACAGGTTTAATGAAATGTTGAATTTGAAGGTGATTTTAATAATTGTTTTTCAACTTCCCGGAATCAAACCTATCTTGATGTTAATTACTCCCGCCTTCTTGTAACGTAATTTGTCAGATTTTATAAGTTGAATATTTAAAATATTAATTTGCAACACCTCAAGTACATACGTTTTTGTTTACATTTTTGGTAAGGATTTTAAAAATGTATAATAAGAATAGAATTTACGGAACACCCTATAAAAAAGAACGAAAATTTTAAGAAGAATAACTTTTTGTACTTTCGCATATCTCTATCATAACACTAGACTCTCTGTTTAAAAAGCTTATTCATTTATGAAAAAATCAGTTCAACGTTAAATCATAATTTCGATACCTCGGTATATATATATATATATATATATATATATATATATATATATATATATATATATATATATATATATATATATATATAATATATATATATATAATATATATATATATATATATAATATATATATATATATATATATATAATATATATATATATATATATATATATATATATATATATATATATATATATATATATATATATATATATATATATATATATATATATATATATATATATATAATCTTGCAGTGAAGAATCATGTGGGCTTTAGAACAGACAAATAATTTAAATATTTTAAAAGTTATTAAACTTTTTTAAAAGTCGCTAATTATTTGGCGACATTTTCCACTTAGATGAAAATTATCAAAATCACTGCCTTATTATCGGTTTTTGCACATTTGTTTGAGCCCAGGTAATCCAGCATTGGAGTTAGTTCTTAAATATTAGAAAATTAGACCACAAACGCTTTTCCTTTTCACAAAACTGTGGCTTTTCTCCATATTGACGTTTTTCGAATTCTTCAAAATAAACGCAGACAGTGCTGGCTTCATATAGGCTTAACTTGGCCTAACAGTCATGAGTAACAGTTGCAGTTATAAAAATGGCATACTTTTCGCAAAAAAAGCATAATTTCATATTACGATGGAGCGTTCGAAAAACAGCCTTAATGTTACGGTTTGAATGCTTGTGTAAGCCTCATTAGTAAGGCAACCCCTGAAGCAAGAAAAGAGCTTCAACCGGTTCTATTAAGTTTGTCTAACAAGTTGTAAAGTTAGAACTCCCCTAGCTATTCGTCTGGACCCGTGGGGGTAACGAGGAATAAGTATTTCAAGTAGGGGTGTGGGGCCACTGTTTAGGGCAAGTTTTGGCTCGTGTCGGCGAGAGAAAGGGAATTTTTAATTCGGTCTATTGTGTTAGCCCTACAGTGAAGAGAAGCTATCCTCCCTGAAATGCACTATTCTTGTTTCCATAGCAGCAGACGGCCTCAGACTTTGTGGGCGGGGGAGTTCTTACCATAGCCAAACTATACTAGTTTTTGTTTATGTCCAGTGCAAAAAAAGGGTTTTGCTCAGAAGAAAAAGGGTGACTATTATGTAACTGTTACATTTGCAACGATTATGTAACTATTACATTTGTAACTATTATGTAACTATTACATTTGTAACTATTACGTAACTATTACATTTAAAAAAAAACATTTAATATTTTGGAGCAATAATATTAAAAGGATATTTTTTCTTCTTTTTCTGAAAAATTTACAGTGTTGTTTCCTCTCTATAATGCACTTTAAGCATTTTAAAAATAAAGAATTGGGTTCATCATCTCGCGTCACCAAGAAGAAAAAAAAACTCTCTGAAAGGTATAATTGTATGGAACAGACACTTTATTGAGTCTTGGTCACGTGACTAACGAAAAGAAATATTGATTTTGTAAAAAGAAAACCTAAAATTAGTTCCCATCTTCATTAAAAAAAGAAAGATAATTTTCTTATATTAATCATTTATTGCAGAAACTCGTCGAAAGGTAATTTTTTTTTCTATTGAGAGAAAACTAAAAAGCAAAAAGCACTCATTTTAAAAAGCAATTAACATTTTGGCTTAGATATTAGATCATCTTTTCTTCCTTAATGTAATTTTTGTACACTTAAAACGCTTCTTAATAAATAACTGAAATTGTTTTCAAAGTCGTTCTTCTGACTTTAACTAAGAATTATTGCTTGTATGTCTCCAATATTTGTATTTTATGTGAATTAATAAATTATAATCTCTTGTGTATTACATCATTAAAAATGATGTAAATCACAAGGGACTTCTTTTGTGTTTATATATAGTGGTATAGTGCGCAAGTTCAGATAGCAAAACAAGCAATATATATATATATATATATATCTGAACCAGTGGCGCTGACTATGGTAACAAGGTATAACTTTTTCTAGTAGGGGTGTGGGGTCGGCGAAGAAAAGGGAATCTTTTTCTTCTGTCCATTGTGTTAGCCATTGAAGGAAGAGAAGCTTCCCTCCCTGAAAAGCGCTGTATTTGTTTCCATAGTAGCAGACTACCTCAGAATTTCTGGCGGATGGGGAGTTCTTGCCGTAGACAAATTATACACTGTTAAATTACTTATTTTTAACTACGCCTGTTGCTTTACAAGTAAGGCAAAAGTTGTTAAGGATTCATAATTTATCAAGTTTTTTTCCAAATCTATTTCCAAATCTATTATAACACCTTTATTTTCTGTTTTTTATCAAAGGTGTATTGCTATCTAATGATACTCTCTAATCAAAAGTTTAAGAACAAAAATATTTAACTTAAAATATCCGATTGGCTTTAGCAATTTTTTTTTAAATATTAATAGAAAATTTAAAAAAAAAAGTTTATTCTGTATCATTATGAGAAAAAAATTATAAAACTAGCAAACAAAAAAAATACATTATATTGTTATTCTAGTTATTTATTTTTAATTTGGCTGTTTTTAGGTAAAAATGAAGAATTTTTTTTTTTTTTTTCATATAAGCTAAACACAGTAAAAAAATTTATTTCGCTTAAAACAAAAATCATTTGAGAATTTTATTCAGAAGGCTATCAACTATGTTTTGAACTATTATCTTAAAAGCAAGTTCGTATACTACTGAGTTAGGGATCAATGAAGTTAAAAAATGAAATTCTACCTTTTTGTCTTAATCTGTACTTCAAGACATGTGCTATAACCATAGACAATTATTTAAAAAACAACATGAGATATTGTGTAAAATGCGAAAAAATCTGATTTTAAAATAAACGCATCTAAGAAATTAAAATTATTAGTCTATTCACTGTTATTACCTTACACAAAAATTGCTATAACTATGCAAATATTTAGAGTAAAAACAAAAGTACTTTTAGAAAGCTAAGAGTACAGGGATTAAATAGGGATAGGATTAATACAGGGATATAAGTAACTCAATTTCGAAAATTTTGAGCAAAATCATGTCGTTGCATTAGGCAGAAGTTCAGCCTTTCAAATGAAAATAAGTAAATAAATAAAATAAATTTTAATGATCGAAAACTTCATTATAAAATTTGTTTAAAAAAAATATTTTGTACTTTATAAAATATATTTCAGGGACCAAACATTTATCTTTTAAGTAAAAAAAAAATGCCATTTTGTAATAAAAATAATTGTAATAAATTTAAAGTCGTCGAATAAATAACCCATTCTGGCAGGATGTTGTAGCCTCTTTCACCCTCTCTGTACGTTCCTGACTACTACTAATGTTCAACTACTAATACGACTTCTAATGTTCAACTAATAATGTTTACGACTACTAATGTTCAACTACTAATGTTTACGACTACTAATGTTCGACTCCGTAGCGTTCTAATTTTGAATCCAATCCATAAGACATCCTTGATCAAGTATTGGGAGAAATTTGCCTTGGTGTAGAACTTTTTGATGGAACTAAATGTTGGCGCTACATGGTAAGGAAAAACCACGAAAATCTCCCACGGTTAGCCTGACGGCAAGGGGACTCTATCCCGTCTACAACTGAGAATATTTTGTGCACTGTGGTCGGTGCAAACCAGAAGCGGAATTCGTATCGACCACTCATCGCTGAGATTCGAACCCGGTTCACCTCATTGCAAGGAGAACACTCTATCCCCTGAGCCATCACGGCTCACTATGGGCTATCAGCGATGGTTTAGGAAACATCCCAGAGGATGATCCGAAGACATGCCATCACAATTTTGATCCTTTGGAGAGGGGATGACTCCTCCGCGTTTGTAGTCCGAGCACTTGCACGCGCAGTTGAGCATTTTATGGTAGAACAGTTTAACGAGAATCTACCGCAGCCAGTGATACTTGGCTTCTATGTTTTACTGGTAACCGTGTCTTTATGCTTAGTCCATTGCAAGATAGAAAATATAAAAAAAACTATAACTCTTAAACATCAAACATCCCTCCAAAAAAAAAAAAAAAAAAAAAACTTCAAAACAATAAGCATAGAACTTCTAGTTAGTTCTAAACATAATTATTAACAATATTTGTAGATTATTTTAAAATCATTTTATTTTTATTAGCATTTATCATCAGCACAGTGCATAACAACAACAAAAACAATTTCGCTGCAATATCTATTGAAAAATGTCCCAACGCAAAAATGTTCCATGTTTGTGGAAAACAATTAAAGCTTTGTGAAATGAATTATAACAAAGCTGACACCCATAAATGGATCAAAAGTTGACCTTTCTTCTGTTTTAGTCATTTATCATATTCGCCCGCTTATTCCGATCTTCAGAATTCGGAGCAAGGCAAAAATCGTCCCGCATGGTTTGGAAACCGCTCGAAAATTCATTAGTAACTAATATCTCCCAACCCTGATGTTCGCGACTTAAAATATCAGCATCATTTTCTTTTCGAAAGCAAGTGTAGTAAATTAACAATTCAAGCATTAGCTTTAAAGGTTAACTCAGTGAATATGAATGAATATATTTCATTAAAAATAATTGGTATTAAATATTAGTATTCACTATTACATTACTTTAATACACTTAACTAATTTTTTTAACAAATGGAATGCCAAGTATTTAATTTCTTAATTTTTTTTCTTTATGTCCTTGTTACTAATTAAAGGTTTTATTTAATTAATTATAGTTTTCAGATGAGTATCTTAAATATCGCTGGGAAATATCAATATACTCTGTTACTTATAATTGTAATTATTTTAATTTTTATTGTTATTAAATTTTGCATTAGAAAATGTTTTGCAAGCAAAGAATTAAAGAATTCCACCATGATTTTCAAATAACTTCCTTTGTTGAGTACTATTATGCCTGGACTATAACACCACATTATTGATAAGATAAATCTGAAAATTTATAGTTGATAGTTGGACGAAAGAGAATTAAAATATTTCAAAATATCACTGGAAAATTTCAATGCATTGCGTTACGTCGTATTTTACTAACCTTAATTTTATTATTATTGGATTTTATATTAGACAATGTTATTCAAATAATAATTCCAAAGAACTTTTACATATAGCATCAATTATTTGAGTTCTATTGTCTGAATTATACGATTACAATATTGATAAGATAAATATGAAGTTTTATCATCGATAATTCGACATAATTCGACATTCGAAGAGAATTTTAAATAACGGAATATATCACTGGAAACTTTCAATATATTGCATTACGTATTATTTTAGTTATTTTAAATTGTATTATTATTGAGTTTTATATTAGACAATGTCTTTCAAATAAAAAATTTAAATTCTAACCTTTTTTTTTTCAAACATCATCCATTTTTTAAGCTACATATTTTAAGATTTTTTAAGATAGTTCAACAACAGAGAATTTTAAATATTGGAATATATCACTGGAAAATTGCAATATATTGCATTGCTTATTATTTTAAATTTTATTATTATTGGGTTTTATATTAGACAATGTCTTTCAAATAAGCAAGTGAAAATTATAACAATTTTTTAAAAAAATTCAATCAATATCAATATATTGCATTAATTATTATTGCATTCATTAAAATTTTTATTATTTTTGATTTTATCTGGGAAATATCAATATAATGATTTACTATTTATTGTAAAAATTTTTTATTGGTTTTTATATTAGACAATTTCAATTCAAATAAAGAAATATAAAATTCTCCCCATTTTTTTTTCAAACAATGCCTATTGTTGAGCTCGATTGCCTGGACAATAACACTACATATTTACTTGGATGAAGTGAATTTTAATTATACCAATTCTATTACTCGGAAATATCAAAATATCGCGTTACTTATTACTGCAGTTATTTTAATTTTTATTATTATTAGGTTTTTATATTGGACAATGTTACCTAAATAAAAGAAGACTGATTTTTTTTTTCAAGTTTGTTTCTTTTTAATTTTTTTTAAAAATTAATCTTTTAAAAAATAGCAACGACTAATCATTACAAAAATTAAAAATTGAAGCTCAGAGCCAGGAAAAATTAAGATTTTATGTTTACAAATAAAATGTTATATTTTATACTTAAAATTAGATTTTGTTTCGAACCTATGTGGCGTTTTCAAACTAAATTTCATTTTATTTGAGGATCATTAAAAGGTTATATAAAAGGTTTGATCTAAAAGGTATGAAATTTCTAAATCTAAAAAGGTTTGAAATTTCTTAGCATGTCATGTATTCTGTTTTTATATTTTATTTCTTTCTTTATTTATTTGTACAGTGAATAAAGTTCAATTTACTGTAACAACCAAGTTTAATCTTAGTTCTCAGTAAACTATAAATCTAGCATTGTAAATAAATATTTTGCAAAAATAAGAAAAACTGGATTCAAAATCTAAAGTAGTAACGTATTTCTGCAATATGTGCTACAGCTATTATAATGTTTTTTTCTAAGAATATCAGGTTTCATACACGATAAAAGTAATTTTCACCCAATAAATCACGTGTTTATAAAAACAGAGAAAAATCAGGATATTATTTTGTCAAGAATTATGATTAATTTCTTTGAAAGTTTTATTTACTTCACACGAAGATAGAATATTTTTTTTTGCTATATTTGAGTAGGCTTCATTTGAATCACGCAACTACAGTGCAATTTTACCCCTTTAATGACTTGGCTAGACGCTAGACTATATTGAATTTATTTTACCGTTTGTTAGAAACCTAACACGTCACAATTCTTATTTGGTTATTGTTTGTGATACAGACACGAATCATTTACGTTATAATCAAAATAACAGGCTTCATTGCTGAAAAATGTTAATTAAAAATTTTATTTATATCATTAAGAAATGTAATTATTTACATTAGCTAACCTGCACTGATGAATAGGTTTAACTCAGAATCAACATATCCTCGCGCTATATAGAAAGTGGTCACCCACCCGCTCACTGACCGCAGCCAGTGATACTTGACTTCGGTATTCTACTAGGAACCGCGTTTTTAAGATCAGTCCACTGCGTGATAAATCGTCTATGAACTGCCTAAAGCGTGAGCACCTTTTTCTTCTATTTAAACGAGATATCCGGTTATATATCTTGTAAAATAAGAATCGGATATAAAAATAAAAAAAAACATTTTTAAAAAATTAAAAATTTGCGCATTTTAATAAAATATATTTTCTAACGCATTTAATGATACCAAACTTGTCTTCTAATTCACCTTTTAGATGCTGGTTGAAGCGAAACTTTAAAATTAAAACCTCCATGAATCTAACGAAGTGAGTAAAGGAATACCAGTCTCTTATTGCAGATTTAGATTCTCCAGAAAAAATATAAAAATATAACGTACACGTATTTGCATTTTTGTTTGCGGAAAATACTACAATCGAAATATAAAAACTGGAATTGAAGATGGGGATATATCAGGAAACTCATATTAAATCAAAATAAAAACAACAATCTGAAAATAAGGACGGGTAAATAATAGATGCGTTTCATAATTTTGAAAAAGTCCAAACTAATAACACAAAGTCACAAAATTTAACCCCACTCCCACTCTATCAGATAAGGGTCCAGCTTAGTGTCATTAGACTTTTTTTTTTCAAAATATCAAGTGCAAGCATACATGTTTTTATATTTTCTATACGACCTGAGTATCTGGAGAGCTTTTAACCAAAACTTTTTGTCCCAAATAGGTTTTTAAATAATTATTGAGATACTTTTCTTGAAAATCCAACTCTCATGCAAAAAGAGGGATCCTTGTTTAAGATTTTGTACCCCTACACCAAGGTGTAAGTTAGACGTCGAGTCTAGTGTCATTGACTATCTAATTTTATTTAATTTTATTACTATAGTTGAACAGCAAACTCATTTTTTGGGTTTAAAACTATCAATGTTCAACTCTGCAGCTTTTTAATTTTAAGCATAACCCAGAAGACAAGGGATCTCCTTGATCGAGCATTAGTAGAATAAAGCAGTTTAGTGCATATAACTTCCTTGTTTTATTTAATTTTATTACCAATGTTGAACAGTCGACTCATTTTTGGGTTTACGGCTATTAATGTTCAACTCCGTAGACTTTAATTTTGAACTCAACTCAGAAAACAAGGTGAATTCATCGACCAAGCATTGGAACCATCGCCTCCTACATCGGAAAGCCTCCACACGGTTTTTTGTAAGTAGTTTGCGATATTCATATATTTGAGGCATAATACGTGAAGATTAACAAG
This sequence comes from Parasteatoda lunata, assembly GCA_949128135.1. NCBI lineage: Eukaryota > Metazoa > Arthropoda > Arachnida > Araneae > Theridiidae > Parasteatoda > Parasteatoda lunata. Next base: position 81,102,400 of record OX421972.1, on the reverse strand, counting down.
AAAGTAAGAAAAACAAATCTTATTCATAAATTACATAGGCTTCAAAATATATATTTTGATGCCACTTTCTCGGTTTTACTAGATTTAATATTAATTGACTATAGTGTAAACTGGTTTACTTTCATTGTGGTCTCATCGGGCTACTTTTTATAAAACCGTGAGGAGGTTTTGAATTATAAGAGGTAATGGATAAACTAGCTTTCGTGGAAAACGTTTTGATGTAACTAACTATCATTTGAGTTACATCTTGAGACGAACTTCGAACACATATCACTATTAGCTCGTTTGCAAGAGAATTCTTACCCATGATCAGTCTACCACTGAAGATATTTTACGTCGGTGGGAGTCGAGAGCAAAATTCGTATAGACCTGCCACCTCTGGGATTCGAACTTGCCGCGCCTGATTTTATTGGAGAACGCTCTATCCCTTGATCCACCGCTGCTGACTAAGTTTCAAAATATTTCAAACGCGTTATTTAAATATTTTTCCGAAGTGTATTCCTTGAGATTATAGACTATTTACATGTATTTTTTTGGAAATATGTTTTTTTTATACATAAATATATAAACATAATATAAATTTGAGTGCAATAACCACACGTTATCGATTACTTAAGGAAAAAGTACTTAGTACAAAATTGGGACAAACTTGCTATCTATTATTTAAAAAATAAGTACTAATATACTTGTGAAATTTTTCCTCGGAGAAGGAGTGTTAGAATACTTGATCTAAAGCTTTAAGACTGTGTTTATTGAAGAAAATAACTATTTAAACACCAGATAATAAGCATTAATGTAATAAGCTTCAAATGTTTAAATATATTGTTTAGTAACCATTAAATAAGTACTTCAACAGCTGTATTATTAATAGTTTAAAGTCACTGGCACAAGAAGCTTACTTTTTTTTCTTGTTTTTTAACTAGATTTTACAACATCATTTTTTTTTATTCAGGAATTTATAAATTATTTAAAATTTAAAGCTTACTTTAAGTATTTTTTTTTGTTGAAGAAAATGCCATTGTAAAATAAATATTCGTTTCAACAACTTCAACCAAAAGAAAATGAAAAATGGAATAGCCTATAAATGCTTGAAATATTTTATCGAATCATTATCATCAAAATAAAGAAAAAAGAAGAAGGCAGAGCAGTTTTTAACTTTTGTAAATTCATCTAGTTAATCATGTTAATTATCCAAAAATAACTTGATTTACTTGCATAAATATTACCGAAACCTTCTTTAATAATCTTGAGTGAAAAAAATTTTTCCTTCATGAAAAAGCTATTTTATCTGTTCAGGTAGAAAATTTGAAAAATTAATTAATTGGTGTTGCTAATTAAATTATTGGTGCGCTTAATTTAATAAAATAATTTAGGATGTAACTAATACACATAAAGCATATTTAACTTTCAGAAAAATTTCTTGAGAAAATTACAATTGCTCCATAAAGAGCCGCGATGGCTCAGGGGATAGAGCGTTCGCCTTCCATTGAGGCGAACCGGATTCAAATCCCAGTCTATACGAATTCCGCATCCGGCTTGCACTGACTACAGTGCTGACGTGAAATATTCTCAGTGGTAGACGGATCATGGTTTAGAGTCCCCTTGCCGCCAGGCTAAACGTGGGGGGTTCTCGTGGTCTTCCTCTCTATGTAACGCAAATGCGGGTTAGCTCCATCAAAAAATCCTCCACGAAGGCAAATTTCTCCCAATACTTGATCCAGTAGTTCCCTTGTCTTCTGGAGTGGGTTCAAAATTACAAGGATGTGGAGTTGAACATTAGTAGTCCTAAACCTATAATATTGGGTCGGCTGTTCAACAACGATTATAAATATAAATAAATTGCTCTATAAAATAAGCAGCGTACAAGAGCTGTAGTCCCTCCTCTTAATTATCAAAGTAATTTTTCTATTGAAAAATCAAAAATATCATTATTTCAATACCAGTTGGACTATTGCTGGGCGACAACGGAATTTTAATTGCTCGATACATCATATGAAAAAGATATTTCGTGATATATCATGCTGAATGCTTACATTGTATTGTTTGCATTATTTTTACATTGAACAATGTTTTCGTAACACAATTGATATCAAAATTATTTTTCAGTTTAAAAAACTTCATTATTGCAATACTAATGGGACAAGTATTGGCTGATATCTCTGGAATTTCAATAGTGTGATATATCATATGAAAATGTATTTCGCGATATATCATGGTAAATTTTTACATTACGTTGTTTGCAATATTTTTATATTGGACAATATTCTCATAATACAATTCATATTAAAATTATTTTTCGATTTAAAAAGAAACACTGCTTAAATATTTTCAGAGCAAGTACTGGGTGATATCATCGAAATTCTAATAGCACGATGCATCATATGAAATTAATTTCGCTATAGATCGTATGATATATTGAATCATTCATTCTTTTTGTCTTGCAATTTTCAATTTCGGTAATGAAAATCATAAGCCTAGATCATGCGGTTAGACCTTTTTCTTTGGCTTTTCTTAAAGTCAATGGTTTTGGTCAATAATTTCAATAATTGCCTGAAAAAGAAATAGAACATGGTATCGAGGAAATTCATCCACATTAATGCAAATTGGTAATTGAAAATCTCGTCAAAAGTGTGCATATATGTCAGCAAAACTCCGAAAGTTTTAAATACTAAAAATGATATTCTATATATGGCCCTATACAGTGTAATTTTTCAATCAATAAAAAGAATTCACAATATTTAATTAAAAACCTGTGCTTTTGTATAAATTAGTTCTTGTCTGGCTTTCTTGATCCTCTGTACTATCGGTTTCGAGTTCCCCATGACTTCAGTGTGGTACTCATGACTACTAGAGTCTGGTATAGCCACGATTATTTACAGTGTAGTGATACATACTTTAAAGGGTGTAGTTAAATCAAAACGCCAATTATTGATAAAGTTTACACCAAGCTCAGATACATTTACTCCATTAATGAACTATTTTTCGCCAATTCTGGCATACGTTTGAAAGCAGTCGAACGACAGAAACGACGAAAAGGTGAAAATTTGTCTCGCAAGCCGCTGAACATGCCACAAAAGAAGTAAACTGTTATAAAACGCGAGTGTGTTTTTATAGTATAATAAAGATAGTTATATTCTCATAAGAAGATTTATATTAATCTATCCATTGTATCAAATAGTTTTATAATATTTAATTTATAGCTTCTTTGGCTTTATTAAACTCTGTTCTAATTCATTTTAATATTCTCTCTGTGATGTGTACATGTTTGATTAGCAAACTAATTTTATTTTAAAAAAACATTGTATAAATTGAATCTTAAAATAATGATTCTTGCTTTATTGGCTCATTGTATTTTGATATATTGTATCTTATATTGAATCTTGTTATATTGTATCTTATATTGAATCTTGTTATATTGTATCTTGTTACATTATATCTTATTGCATTGTATCTTGTTACATTAAATCTTGTTATCAAAGCTTAACTCTGTCCCGCCCCCACCAGAGGGCATCCGGGGAATACTGTAGACTCAAAGTGCGAGCACGTGACTACTCAACAGGAAAAAAGAGGATTTACAAAGGTAGGCTTGGTGACGAGCCATGGCAACACGTCGGAATAACAGACAAGAGAGGCAAAAGCAACTCCAGTGAAAACCCTGGTTGATGTACGCTTGGCGCCGATTCTCATGAAGAAAATGGAAAATTAAATCTTGTTATATTGTATCTTGTTATAATGTATCATGTTACATTGAATCTTGTTACATTGTATCTTGTTATATTATATCTCGTTATATTGTATCTCGTTATATTGTATCTCGTTCTATTGTATCTTGTTACATTGAATCTTGTTCTATTGTATCTTGTTACATTGAATCTTGTTACATTGACTCTTGTTATATTGAATCTTGCTACATTGAATCTTTTTATATTGTATCTTGTTATATTGTATCTTGTTACATTATATCTTATTGCATTGTATCTTGTTACATTAAATCTTGTTATCAAAGCTTAACTCTGTCCCGCCCCCATCAGAGGGCATCCGGGGAATACTGTAGACTCAAAGTGCGAGCACGTGACTACTCAACAGGAAAAAAGAGGATTTACAAAGGTAGGCTTGGTGACGAGCCATGGCAACACGTCGGAATAACAGACAAGAGAGGCAAAAGCAACTCCAGGGAAAACCCTGGTTGATGTACGCTTGGCGCCGATTCTCATGAAGAAAATGGAAAATTAAATCTTGTTATATTGTATCTTGTTATATTGTATCTTGTTATAATGTATCATGTTACATTGAATCTTGTTACATTGTATATTGTTATATTGTATCTCGTTATATTGTATCTCGTTCTATTGTATCTTGTTACATTGAATCTTGTTCTATTGTATCTTGTTACATTGAATCTTGTTACATTGACTCTTGTTATATTGAATCTTGCTACATTGAATCTTTTTATATTGTATCTTGTTATATTGTATCTTGTTACATTATATCTTATTGCATTGTATCTTGTTACATTAAATCTTGTTATCAAAGCTTAACTCTGTCCCGCCCCCATCAGAGGGCATCCGGGGAATACTGTAGACTCAAAGTGCGAGCACGTGACTACTCAACAGGAAAAAAGAGGATTTACAAAGGTAGGCTTGGTGACGAGCCATGGCAACACGTCGGAATAACAGACAAGAGAGGCAAAAGCAACTCCAGGGAAAACCCTGGTTGATGTACGCTTGGCGCCGATTCTCATGAGGAAAATGGAAAATTAAATCTTGTTATATTGTATCTTGTTATAATGTATCATGTTACATTGAATCTTGTTACATTGACTCTTGTTATATTGAATCTTGCTACATTGAATCTTTTTATATTGTATCTTGTTACATTGTATTATGTTATATTGTATAGAAAAATGATCTCCTATGAGTATTCCTAATTGTATTTATAAATTTTAGGTGTTACAGAATAATAAAAATGGTAGTTTCTACCTTTATACCAAGTAGTGTAAAACAGCATTTTTGGTGTAATGAAGCACCTAGATTTAGGAGTTTTGTATGGTGCTTCCCTACACTATTTGGTGTAAAGTAGTTAACACCATTTATGGTAACGTAAATGGTGGTACTACAGTATTTTTACAATAAAATTCTAAAGAAAATTTACTAAATTTTTACGGTACTAAATTTTTTTATAGAGTAAGCAACAATTGCGTAGAACTTAGAGAACTTCTTCTTTTATTTTCATTACCTTCTGAAAATAATGAATTCAACACTCTCAAAACTTTCGAACAATATACTTAAACCATTGGATAAAATCTAGTTTAAACTTTTGGAGCATCAGAATATTTTTTTTTAAATTGCACGCAATATCAACAAAATTCATTCATATTTATGAAAAAGTATCGTTGGAACTTTCCACGAAAAACGCAAAATTCAAGAGTATTGAATTTTTTTTTCACTTAAATTTTGAATATAAAAGGAACACAAGATAATCACACAAAGAATACAAAAAAGAATAAAAGCAAAAACAATAAGAAAAAATCCAATAAAAAAGATTAAAATGTTTTAAAATTTTAAATAAGACACATACTTTGTCTCTATTTTAATTTGCTTTTTTTTCACTTTCTCCTTGTTGTTGTTGTCGTCGTAGGTCAACGGGGGTGATTGCTCTTGATTTTTAGTGGCGCCATCTATGCTAAGAATTCGACTTCTGCCACCCCCATTTATGGAACGAACCCATTTATGCATCCATTCATTCATCCACAGATCGTAATTTTAACGAGAACCACAGAATGATCGATTTCCAATTCAATACCACCAAGACGTATAATTTGTTATGGGAACATGGAGGACTTTTTGACCCGACAGATTTAACGTGCACCAGTCACCAATTATAACACGGCCATTTGGCCAGCCAGTTTCGAACTCCTGTTCTCACGAGCTTTCGTCCAGCCCTCTGCCAACCAGGCTATCCCGGCCCTATATTCTTCTTTAATAATTTTTATTCTTTCTTTATTAAAACTCTTTCATTATTTATTTTTCTTTATTCTTTTTTTTTTTAAATATTCTTATGTTTCTCTAGTGCCATTATCTCATAGTAAGGACTTTATGTATCTTACGGAGAGAAAAAAATCACTCTAGATAACTTTTAATCTAATGCTCGGATCTGCAATAGTTCCTAAGAAACCGAATTTTAAAATTACGACTTTTACAAAATTCGATTTCTCAAGAACTAAATTTTCCCGATTTTGCTCAAATTTTGTATTTTGCCATATAAAAAATTTGCTTTCTTTAAAATGATGTAAAAAAATTTTATACTTTGCAATTCAAAACTTGTTTTTACTATTATTCATTAAAATAATAGAAAATAATAAATATTTACTAAAATACACATTTTGCATGCAATAATAATAATAAGTAAATTTATAATTGAGTATACAAATTTACCAATTTGTTTAAAAAGTTTTTGAGACATTAATAAATACGCAAAAATTAACATTAAGGGGTCCAAACTTTGGACCGCTCTCTTGACCAAATATTAGGACCAAAAATAAAACTATTCAGAAAAAGTAAAATTTTGTGCCTGAATTCGTAATTTAAAATGAAAATTTCGATTTTTCAGGAACCATTCATCCGATTTTGCTCAATTTTTCCATACAAAATTAGATATTTTAAAATGAAATTAATTATTTTAATTAGTTATTTCAATATTTTAAAATTTTGTACCTTACAATTCCAATTTTTTATTATTATTAAATAAAATAATAAAGGATAAATATTCATAAAAATTTATTTTTTTATGGAATTATCTTTTAACAAACGAGTTTTATAACTATGAGCAATTTTTTTTTTTATCATTTCACTTAAGAAGTTTTCAAAATTTGACGAAATACGCAAAAACCTGAAGTAACATTAGGGATTCAAACTTTGGACAGCTTTTCTGACGAAACTAGTAGAACCATATTCTCCAGATTGCGGCTATCCCCTATATTGTGGGGGTCAGAAATTCAAATCCGTCGGGAAAAAAAGGTATGTTTATTTGGAGAGAGTACGTTTGTGTGTTTGATTTCGTAACTTAAATATCGTCTGCGCTAATTAATTAGCATATTTAAGGTCAACCCCTCAAACCATATACGATGGAGTCCTAGAACGCAAAGATGCAAGCATTGGATCAAAAGTTATTCAACGTGGTCCTTTTTTTTTCACGCACTGTATATTAGGGGAAGGGGAGTAATACGTTGATTAATTTCAGTGCAAACGCTGGATTAGACACGATTGCATGCCTCAATGAATAGTTATTCCCGGATTTTAATCGACTACCGTGACAGGATGCACTAAAAACGGTGATTAGGGAGTTCACACAGCAAATGTATGCAAAAGACTTTCATTAGCTTCGCGCAGAAAGGAAAACAAGTAAATGCAGTTAACGGTAATATAGTCGCCGGTTTTGAAAATACCTCGCAGTGACTCGTTAGGGGGTCGCGGTGGACTTCGGAAATATGGAGAACAAGAAACGCGTCTCGTGACAGCCATAGCTGCGACGTGCGCCACTTCCGCAGCGGTGTCAGTGGCGGAAGTCCTGCTTCCGGGTCGACTTAATGGACTTTGGGAGGTAGGTTAGAGAACAGGGCTTAAAAGCCTTGATCGAGTCTAGATCCTATTACTAGACATTTTGCGTGGAAAATTAGGTTTGTGAGGAAGTAAAATATGTTCGATTACGACATTGTTTTTATTTCCCAAATTCATCATTTCTGGCGGTTATAATTAGAGAGAAAGAAAGGAAGCGCCCAGAAAAAGATGGAATTTCTAAACATGCTTTTTGCGGGAAAACAAAGAACGGTTAATACTGGTTTAATCAATTTTCATAAATAGTTTTTTTTTATAAAATGATATGCTTTTCGGATTAATAGTAATACGTCTTTTGAAAGGAATAAAAAAACGTAAAATACTAATTCAATGAATTTTTTTTAATAAATTGAATTGGAACTTACTGATATGTTTTTAAAGGAAATAAAGAACGTATAATTTTAGTTTAATGAGCTTATTTTAAATGGACTTTTTAGAAAAGGGAATGATATCGAATTAGAATTTATAACCATTTTTAGCCTACAGAAAGAAATAAAGAACGTATAGCACTGATTTAATGAACTTTCAACAATAAATCTTTAGCAATACGTCATGAACATTTACTAATAGGGTCACTATGTTATGTTGTTACCTCCTCAAGAACTGTCCCGTTACTTTAGAGTTAATTTTTATTCCGTATTCTATGCCTCCTCATCATTTTGCTGGGTTGCTTGTCACCTAATGGCAGAGATGCCACCAGTGGGAGAAGGATTAAAACAAAAAAAAAACAAAAAAAAAACAAAAAAAAAAAAAAAAAAACGAAATAATTAACTGTTTTAAAATAAAGGTAGGCTACAGATCTTCTTTTGCCCCACACCTAGCTTAAAATTTGTTTTCATTAAAAAAAAATTTAACAACCTACGAAAATTCGACATTAGATATTAAATAAATAATCCCAAAATACTGAAATGAAAAGATATTACTTGATTAAAAACTTCATTCACTTTAAAAATATACAAGTTGAAAATAATAGTTGAGATTTCTCAAGCACTCAAAAACAGGCAAATATTTTCAAGACTTTCTGGACGTGAAGGAGAAAAAATAAAAGTGATTTGAATTATATAAAACGTAAAGTTGCCAACGAAAAATTAAAAAATAAAGGTGAAAAACAAAACTATGAACGACCGCGGTATACAAGAGAGAAAAAAAAGATGAAAAACCACAGTGATCAAGAGGACCAAATCAGGGTAAAATGCATTTCCACGCGCTAAAGAGAGGTGCTTAGTAACTAATGTTTTTAACAAGGAAGTCAGTATTCATAGGAACAAGACTTCAGAGCTGAAGTGACTGCGGATGGAAACAATTTTGACATTGTCGAAATTTTAATTATGTTCAAGATTCCAACAATGTGCCGCAATTGATGGTTTCTCGTATTTTTTATGACGGACTACAGTGTTTCTTCCGTGGTAAAATTTAGACTTAAGCATCACGATAGATATGCTTACTGTATGCGAATAGCCGTGTTTCCTGAATCGAGACTCACAAACACCGCACAAAGGAGCAATCAGAACCAATTCTTAATCAGGCTCGCTCTAAGAGATAAAGAAAGAAAGAGGACAAGTCTCTTTCTTTGGGACAGGGGTGTCATACTCATAATGTGGAAGTTAATTTAGAAAAAAAAAAGTGTATTAAACATTTTCAGTTATGTACCAGCTCCTGGACCTTTCATAGCAATGTTCACCAATGCATTGAGCAAACAGTTTTCAACATCTGTATGTCATTTTCGGCCGTAAATTGACTTGGAGGGTGCTTGTATATATGATTCTGGAACGTGCTACTAAGAAACTTCTTTTGATGAAAAGGAAATACTAGTTGTAAGTGGGGTTGCTTTAGAACCACTCTTAATTTGACATACAATCCCTGTATTCCGCACCTTATTACGTACTGTTGCAAATTGGCAGTATCTAAACGAAAGTTCGCCAAAATAGAATGATTTTAGAATCAGGCTCTCCAGCTTATCACTGGTACAATTAAAACTACTCCGGGTGATGTGCAACTATCTATGCACCACATGGATATTTAACCCATTGAGGAAGAGAAAATACTGATCCTAAGAAAGAAAATTTTAAGAGATCCAAAATGTTTTTTCCTTTGAAACGATCCCTCTTCATCGATTTCCAGTTAGAGATCAGCTATTACGCCTTGGGCTGATATTATTTTTGAGATATAACGCCCCACTGACAGAAAAGAGTATATAGTCAAAATTGATATGATTTATGATAAAGAAAGAAAGAAACGAACAATCAAGTCTTAAAACCTATATATATATATATATATATATATATATATATATATATATATATATATATATATATATATATATATATATAATGTCGTTGCCGAGTGGAATGATTAAAACAGGTCTTAGATCGGGGAGGAGGGTACAAAATTTATTTTATAATTATTAGCCAGAAGCAGTCATGAAAGTGTGCACGAAAAGTTGCGCTCCTCGGCCATATGTTAGGGAAAATCTTGCAAAGCAAATCCGCAAAATGTCCCAATTCAGGGAAAGAGGGAAATCTTAGAAACCACCATTGGCTAATCAAATAGATCACGCGACCCCCACGAAGCTCAAAGAGAGAAATGTCTCCATTGAAACCCATGCACAGTTGGGCCAAAAAGAGATTTAGAAACAGGATGCGGCACCTCAAAAGTATGACAAAGTGCCTCGACCCGAAGCCAATTAGCAATAAATTAGGAGTTGTTTCACAACGAAGAAACTACCATAAAAAGATGTAACATAAAAAGCTTCTGTTGGTCTACGTAGCACAAAGTATACCACATCCTTTGCTTTAAAAATTAACTAGAAAGGATTAGGAATGATTAAAAAGAAATATACATTTTATGAAAAAAAGAAATTGTAACCATAAAATAGGAAAGTGCAACCATTATATAAATTACAAAATTAAATTGAACTACTTTTTCGTTCCATTTCCCCCTTTCAAATTAAACAGATTTTCCGTCCAAGTTGCACCATAGCATCATGTAATCACGTGGTTCAACTTTGCCCCGTATTCAGATTGAAGCAATTTAAAATATTATGATCCAATACATTTAAACATGATTTTCCTCCAAAAAGGTAAATTTTTTTAATGTCTCTAAAATACAGAATTCACTAAAGTATTATTACGATCTGACATTTAAAAAATTAAATATTAAAATAGCTCGTTGTGAATCATATTGACTGTAATCCAAATATAAAGTGACAAAAAGCATGAAAAAAAAAAGTAATTTATAAAATGGAATTCAAATTTAAATAGTTTATTCAGTTATGAATTTGAATAATGAAATATTAATGGAGCAGAGATAAGAAATAAACTACGAAAGAAAGAAAACTGATTTTGTAATGTCAAAGTGTAAATCTATCTGTTTATGTATGATTGATCAATTTTAAAATAAGTCAGGAAACATCATGTATTTTTCTATTTAAATGATTTGAAAATATTCGAAATACTTTCGCAATTCGTATAAAAGGATTTAGTTGGCTTCGTATTACGAATTTATACTTGATTTTGATGTTTTATATATTTATTAAAAAAAAATTGCGAATATAATTGAATCGATGAGTCCGAAAACCAGTCCACTTTTCTTCAAAATAGGAAGGTAGGTAGATACTTTATTTACGTCGCACTAGAGCTGCGCAATGGGCTATTGGCGACAGTCTGAGAAACATCCCTGTGAATGATCCGAAGACATGCGATCGCAATTTTGATTCTTTGCAGAGGGGATGGCTCCTCTGCTTTGATAGCCCGACGACCTGCTTGCAAATTCGATCACTTTACGGTAGAATGGTGTAACTAGGACCGATGCCGCGCATCCTCGGTCTCTTCGCAGGTTGATCAAAGTGGTCACCCACCAGCCCTCTGACCGCAGCTAGTGATGCTTGACTTCGGTGCTCTATTGAGATCCGTGTCTTTACGATTAGTCCACTGCGGGACCTTTAAAATAGAGATTCTTACATTTTTAAGTTTAGCTGACTTAAATACATAATTAGGATATAAATAATTTATGTTATCCTACTATGTATACTAAATTTTGTTCATTAAATTTGAAATTTAGTTCGATAACATGAGACAAGAAAACATGTTCATCCAGTTTTTTGTCTTCTCTGTAAAATTATTTTTGTTAGTGATGGCTGGTTTTTGAACTCATTGATTCAATTTAAGGCATAATATTTTTCATAATTGGTCAGGAGTTTGTTTTCTCGCACTTGTTATTTTCGTGTTATGAAATACGAACGAAATTATTAAGATTATAAAGTTTTCAGTTATCGCAATTAGTTGTTCTTTATTAGTATATAACTCATAATTAAGTTTTTCATAACTGATGAGAAACTGAACATTTTTTGATCAGTTACTCTATTGATCAGGATTTATGAGTTAACTCTATATTTGGACTTGCGAATTTATACATGTTTTCTAAATGTTTCAAAATGAAGTGTGTCTCCATTTTATCGCCCATCGAAGTTTTGACCACATTCCAACGTCAAAAAACTATAAAAAAAGAAAGAAAATAGCGAAAAAAAATTAACATCTCAAAAATATATTCAAGTGCGTAATATCTAAAAACACAACTCAAAATACTTAAAGTATTTGGGGTGCATCGCAAGATTTTATCATCACCCAAAATGTCCCCTATATTTTTCAAAATCAAGAGCATACGTTTTTCGTTTTTAAGCTTGGCGTAAATAGAATTTTTTTTTCGTTTTCAGTCCCCTTGAAGGGCAAATTTTTCCCAAATCAAAAAATTAATTTTACCACTTGTTTTAAAATTTTAGCATCCATGCTCATTAAACATTGTTGCGATAATTATTTTTCCCAAAACCATAAAAGAAGAAAGAAAATATTGAAAAAAATTAAAATTTTCAAAACTTTTTAAAATTATACTCCACTTGACTGAGTGGTCAGTCCACTTGAGAAAAATATTTTTTTAAAAAATAAATTATTTTGCCACTTGTTTTAAAAATTTAACATATATACTCATAAAGCATTGTTGCGTTAATTATTTTTCACAAAACCATAAAAAATAAAAGAAAGAAAATATTAAAAAAAAATTAAAGTTTTCAAAATTAATTTTAAAATTTTACTCCACTTCACAGTCACTTGAAAAAAAATTATTCTTCCAAAAAAAATTATTTTGCCAATTGGTATAAGCGTTTAACATCTATACTTATTAAACATTATTGCGATAAATATTTTTGACAAAACCACAAAAAAGGAAATAATAAAAAAATTAAAATTTTAAAACCTAATTTTAAATTTTTACTTTACTTGACAGTCAGTCTACTCAAAAAAAAAAAAAAAAAAAAAAAAAAAAAAAATTAAAAAAAAATAAATAAAAAAAATTACTTTGCCAATTGGTTTAAAATTTTAATTTTAACATCTCATAAAGCATTGTGATTATTATTTTTAATTACGCTAATAGTCTTTCATTTAAACCATATTCATATTTTTTTATAATAACTGAGATTAGTAATTTATTAAACAAAATCATATTTAAAAAATTCTTATTTTCTTCCTGAGAAAGTGAAAAACTGTTCAGGAAAACTCAATTTAAAATTTGTAAAAAAATTTTTTATCTATATATGCAACAACACAAAAGATGCTGTTTCTTCCTGTTCCTTTCGCTTTTTTTTTAAATTCATGCTTTTTTGAAGAAAATGTTCTTGTATAGAATATATTATCGAATTTAGGAATTAAAATAAGAAAAAAATACCTTTTTTCATTTAAAGTACTTTAATATAAGCTGATTTTTAACTCCTTATTGATTTTAAAAATTTATCAAAGAGTACTGCCCATATAAAACTATTACATGCATATCACGATAATGGGACATATCTTTACGGCCGTAACTTCGTCGAACAAAACTTCATGTAAACAAAACTTCGCGTGGATTAAACTTCGCGTGGACAAACTCTAAAATTGACAATTAACACTAAATAATAAATATTTATGCATTAATTTTAATGGAAAATATTTTATATATTATATAATTTAAATAAATTCAAATTCATAATTAATTTCATTTTAATCAAAATAGAAATTTTAAATTAAATATATTTTTTATATTTCATTCTTTTAATCTAAAAAACCGTTTGTCTATAGCCATTTCTTTTTTCAGCCCTTTCACAAATTCAGATTAAATGGATTTTAGACACTTGATATAAGACACTAAATTTTACACTAGATTGGATTTTGTATAAAGTTCTCATGCGATTTAAAAGTAAATCATATCAGAAATGTTAAAAAAAAATTTAAAAAGTTTTTTATATAGTTTAATAAACTTTTGTTAAAAAACTTCTATTCAGGGGGAAATTTAAAAATTCTTAACTTGCAAGGTGAGCGATGAGCTAAAAAAAACAACTTGAAAACCTATTTACATGAAGCAAAATAATTTATTATTGAAAATTATTTTGTTCCTTAGAATTTTTATTGCGTTCCAGTAAATCTCTGAAAAGTAGCATTACCCTCTCAAAAAACTATAAACTTTCTAGCTATAGTTGTGCCTACATTAGGGAGGTTTTAGATCAGTGAAGTTTTGCAACCGCGAAGTTATGGGTTGACGAAGCTTTCAACCCACGAAGTTATGGATCTGCAAAGTTCAGTCCACTGAAGATTTAAGGACCAAATTTTGACCGTCAAGCGCAATTATGACCACAGTGACTGGTCAGTGCGCAATTATGACCACATTGCTCTTCGTGAGCTTTCTCCGTGACTTCCCCGGCAATGGGCTTTTCAAAAAGCTCGCTAAATTGCTCGTTAACTAATTAAAAATATGATTGCGAACAAAATTAAATATTTCAAAGTTGAACAATAATTTGTTTTCAATAATACCATAAACTAAAATTAGCTTTTTTTTTACAAAGTAAAATTAGTTATTCCTACAAAATTTATTAGAATAAAAGCATTTAATTCAGCTTTTAATAATTGAAATATTTTCTCTATATAAGAGCAACATAACTTAAATTCATATAAACTATATATCTTTCAAACCATAAATAGTTAAAATCTATGAATGAATTTTTGACTTATAGTTAAAATAGTAAAAACTCTCTCCGTTCTATTTCTTAAAGATGTATGGCAAAAAAAAAGCGTTCTCATTCTAGAATGTCATATTTCGTTTTTGTGACAGCAAGTGACGATTCCAAACAATTTCATAGTCCCTACAGGCCGATTTCTGTCATATTTGTCGCTTTTTGTACTTCCAACTCACCGATCAATAAAAGAAATATTCTATTCCAAACTACATAAGTCATAAACTATGATATTAAATCAAATGATATTTCGAAATTATGGCAGTAAATTATAATTCATTTTCAGTTTTAAAAAATTTCATTCACGAGATAATTCTAAAGAATTTTAAAAAAGTGTCAGGAATAGTGAAAACTTTTTTTAATGGAGCTTTGTTGAATGTCATATATTTTCAATAGATTTTATTCGCCGTTTCATTAAATTTTTTTAAAAGAAAATTTTATGAATCAAATTTACAATTTTTTATGAGTCAACTAATAAACAAAATATATATCGATAACAAAAATGCACATTTACAAGTTTTTGTTTGCTTATTTATGTTTGTACATGTAATTATAAAAAGGTATCAGCTCCTTTTTTTTATATATAACTATGTTAAGCATGAAATTTGTTAAAATAAAGGTTTATACCCAAAGTATAGTTTTTTTTCTAAAATTTTATGTTTACCCGACAATAAATAAATTTATCTAAAAAAATAGATGCATCTTTTAAACAGTTGATTATAATGGTTATTGAATAAATTTTTTGTAACGAAAATACGTAGTAAAAAAAATTAACATTCCAAACACAATAGTATGTTATAAGATAAATGCGTAGTAGGTTATAAGATAAATAAACATTTATCTTACAACCTACTACGCAGATGGGACACCAGTATCCCTTTCTTATTTTTTTTTCTGAAGCTCTAATAAAAAATTTGCAAGAAAGGGATAAAGAAATGGAAAATAATGTAAATGCATCGCAGATTTAATGTGAATTCATAAGTTTTCTTATTAAAAAATATAGATAATAACTAAATATAATACATATAATGTTAATAAAAACCATATACTTTTACATGTACCTTCATAACAGGTACGGAATTCGCACATATCTCGTATACAAATTACGTTTCACAACTTAAATAAAATTTTTAATGCAGATAATTAAATTTGAAGTTATTCAGATTTGAAATAATTCATAATCAAAGTTGCGTTTTTAGAAACTCTAGTGAAAATGAAAAGTGCATATGTATTGTAGTGTTAATGTAATTTTGTGAATTTTCATTAAGTTTTATTATTGAAAATGTAGATTGAAATAAATAATTACAATACTCATCTTTATAAATAATGATATTTAACATGATTTGAAATTTCGAAACCTCTGTGCCTGATGATAAGGCAAATTTATATCATTTCCAGGCAGCGATAAGAAAAATATATCGTCATTGTATGACTAATTAAAATTTATTATTTTAAACATCTATTTTTTTAATGACGAGAGAAAAATTTATATTTTCCTCTCAGTGCCATGGGTCAAGTCAAAACGCGGAGAAAAGAATTTTGGTAAAATTATTGTGCGGTATAGTAATGAATTTCTGGTAAAAAAGAATTATAATTCTGGTTAATAAAACTAAAATATGCGATATTTAAATCATTCATTTCGAAATTTTTAGGAAATTTTCTTAACGGCTTACCGGAAATTCCGGTTAGCAGAATTATATTTCTTACCACCAAAGAATACAAAACTGAAACATAAATTTAAAAGAATATATTTTTCTTATATGCTATAAGGTGTCATGAAAAAATTACCAAATTTTATCACGTTCATCAAATTTTATGGTATATTATTAAAAAAAAATCATACCGTTAATTTTACCGAATTCATTAATTATATTTCTTACCACCAAACTGAAACATAAATTTCAAAGAATAAATTGTTCTTATAAGGTGTCATGAAAAAATTACCAAATTTTATCACGTTCATCAAATTTTATGGCATATTATTAAAAAAAATCATACCGTTAATTTTACGGAATTCATTAATTCATTCATTCGGTAAAAATTACTAAGCTATTTAGTGTTCTCAAAGAGCCAGAAACACGGTAAATGTTACCATATTCTGGTAGTTTTGACCGTATTTATTTTTTTTAGTGTATTACGAGAGACCTTATATTTACTACCATATTATCAATTAAAAAAGCTTATGGGTAATTCAAAACATGTCCTCTCAATCTTTCAAACTATAAGAGAATATACTTATAAATGAGTCAAAAGTTTAAATCATTTGCATGATTTTATAATTGCATAATTCACTATTATACATTCATAAGAAAATAGATCATATTAAAAATTGACTTATATTATATTATGGATCATTAACTCGATTTGTGAAAATGGAATTTATCGTCAAACAAAATTTCGACCACTTTTCGAATAGAATGATACAATTTTTCTTGAATTTCTGAGTTGCACGGTAGCACAAGTAATTGTTTCCTGATCGCTAAAATATATATCGATAATCCAACTTTAGAATACTTTCTAACTAATTTAGAATGCCCCAATTTTATTTAAGATACAATAGTTTCCTGAATAATTTAATCGAAATTTCTACCCTTTTATCCTCAGTCGGAAATTCGATCACTTTTTGACTAATTGTAAGTTGATTTAAGCATATTAATAGAAACAAAGCGAAGAAGATTAAAATAAACAATTTCAAAGCAATGCATTTAAAATAAAGTAAGCAAAACGGAAAGGTACATCATTTTCATTATGAACCACTTTTATTTGAAAGCATTTCAGCTGACGTATTTATTTTAGATCTAATAAAAATATTTTTTTCACCTGCTTAGTCTACATTAAAAACGTAGATGAAATATCATGATTATTTTATGTTATTTTTTTATAATCATTTTAATGAGCAAAGTTAAGTTTGAATATCCAATAAACATTTTTTCTTCTTTTAAATAGAAGCCGTTTTTTTTTTTAATGATTTAACTGTAAAAGTGAAAACGATTTTTTTTCGAACGATCCTAAGACATAATTAGCATAAAACATATCAAATAACAAATCCTTAATTAGATTTTTTTTTCTTTCTATTTTACCTTCTGCGTTTATGTTTTCGAAATAAAAAATATGATAGAAATATTATACACATTTATCGATAATATTTCGATTGTTCTCGACTTTAAGACTCAGTATAGTGACCATCTGGATGAGATATTGCGTTTTAGCGGGAAAAATGCCAAACGATTGTTTCTTTCTTTCACTTATCGTTGAAGTGGAAAGACACGCCATTTGCTAGTATGCCACAAACAGGTGTTGCCATACTTAACAAACAATGAAGTTTGACATGTACTCAATTTGATTTCAATAAATTTAAATTTTCCCTTTAAATGGAATTAGAAAATGCAGATAACAGGGATTTTAAATATAATTAATATTTCTGGAAATTATTTTGTATGTTTATATTTCTTGAAAATTTAAATACTTTTTAAAAAGCAGAACTCGTACCACCATAAACATTTTAAATATAAGGGTAGATTTAATAGAACTTTAGAACTTAATATAATATAGTGATATTATTTCTTTCAATAACATTTAGTTTAATACAAAATATTTAACAATGGAATCTCATGATAAATTCATTCCCCGCTATAAAATTATCATTGATTATAAAATTACATTTTATAATACAATATAGGATTATACAATACAATATAGAATAATTCATATTTGTTTTCTTCTAGTTTAGTTTCATAAGAAGTAATAACAAAGGAATCTAGAGCTCAATTTTACAAAAAATTGAACTACTAATTCCTGCGTTATTAAATTATCAATAATATTAGAATCCGTATAAAATTTACTTTCAGCTTCAATTTAAATTTGAAAGCTACTGAAAACTGGAAAACAAATTTTCAATATTTAAATCGATAAATATATTGATTTTTTCAATACTGTCGTCTTTTATATTAATTCGGCTAGTTCCAGAAATATGACGTCTTAAACTCTACACAGAAAAAAAAAAGCTGCTTTGTATTTAAATATAATAAAATATGAAGCATACAAATGTCCTGGTATCTCTAATAAAATTAATCTTTGGGAAAAGATTCATGAATTTTAACAATGTAGGTATGCTATTTGGGAGAAATTATTGGTACTTTTGTTGCCGTCTACAGAAGTAGCCTAATACTCTAAGCTAATGTAAATAGTTGGAAATTTAAAATATATAAAAAAAAAATTTCATAGTTTACTAATTTTAGTAGAATATTTTAAATGCATTCTCAATCTAAGTTATTATTTCTTTAAATAATGCTTTTTTTTCTATCTGTAAATTGTAAAATCTGGGAAATTTGTTAAACAGTGAGGAATTTAAGTATACATACCTTGACTAATCACGATTTGTGTTCAAGTTTTGAATAATAAAACTAATATTTTTTACTAAATTTACACTTTTAATGCCTTCGTACATCTGTGGGGAGAGGATTTTTTCGACTTAGTCAACCTTCATCTGTGAGAAGGTACCTCAAGATTGAATCGAATTAGCATGTCTTATATACTTGTGAACTCATGTTTAATAATCGTAATCATAGTTACGCCACATTACTTTCCCACCAGAGTTTTATCTGTGATAGAATTCGGTGAACCGATACTACTTGTTGACGTATTTTGCGAAGGACCGGGAGAACTGCTTTAAGTTCACAGGATTCTGAGCGTTTGTGGTGAGAGTTGTATTATTTTCACTGAGTATTGAGCATTTATTATGAGAGTTGTATTAAGTTCATGATTCAGTGTATTCACTCTCCTGTGCTGCTATTAGCAGTCGTGTGCGCGCAAGAATCCGCTGTGTGTAAAGACTGAGGAGCAACAGCACGAGTAGGACAATGACGCAGTCAAAATGGCAACTGTTCAATGTGGACCATCCATCGAAGTGGGCGTTACTTACGATGTAAGCGAGCTCCTATCACGTCCGGGACACCAATGTGGGGAGAGGATCTTTTGATTTTTTCAGCCTTCGTCTCTCAGTTGGTACCTCAAGATTGAATCGAGTTAGCATGTCTTAAAAGCAAATGATAGGTAGACAGTAGTGAATTGATCTTTAATAATCCTAGTGGTAGTTACGCCACACATCTTTGAGCGAGTAAAGTGAGAAAAATATAGAAAATATTTATACTTCTTAAAAATATAGACGTTTCAAAGTTGCCTGATTTTTCCCCTCTCCATATTTTTCCCCTCTCTTACTTGGTATGGGTAAATCTTACATTTTTCCCATGCCAGAATATTCCAATTTCTTATTAAAATGCACAACTGTAGAGTAAAAACCAAGATTGACTAAAATTGTGGTAACTTCAAGGGGAAATGTGTAGAGAGTGGAGAAATTGCATACCCTTCGGACGCCTATTATTATTACAAAAAGAATATAGTCTTTGCGTTGAATATTATTCGGACATAAACAAATAAAACTTTTGAGGATGTCATAAATAAACCTACGCCTAGTTTACACAAAAGTGGCGTTTAAATGAATGGAAATTTTGAATCTAATGGCCACGATAAAATAACAAACTAAACATGTTTAAATAGATCTTATTTTTTCTAATTCTACTTTAAAAAAAATTTCTTTTATGTGCTGGAATGAGAAACCATAGGCTGGGACAGATGTCTCACTTTATATCAGGCGTTTCTTTTTTTAATAAATGAAAAATGGTCACACAATATAAAAATGATATACAATTAAGTTTCATTTGACAATTATTTCATTTGACAGTTACTGAAGATTTTCAGCACACTTTTCGTATTTTAATTCTATAAATAGTTTAAAAAGTATAAAAATAATAATCTTTAATTTCACTAATATTATATCATTGTAATTATTATTGCCATTGGAAATATTAAGTAACCCTTAAATGTCACGAACTTTGCTCTTTTTAGAAGATTACTCTTACTTTTTTTTTTTCAATAGAGATTCATAGAGAAAAAGTGGAATGACTTGCAATTAAACATTTGAATTTTAAAACTTTTTCTACTTTATTTTTATGCATATAAAGCAGGCAAATATGCGTAATTACATTTGAGCTATCACTCGCAGGCCGTTGAAATGACTTAATAACTCAATTCACAGATGAAAATGATAAAAGAATCATTAATTTTAATCATCTCTACTATACTGTCCTTTTATACAAATTGAAGCCGACATTTATTTAAAAGCCTCCGTCTTTCATTCGGTCTTCTTATTTTGGCGCACAAACTCTCATTAAATAATCGACTTATTATTCTTTTTTATTTATTTTGTAAACCACTAAGGGTTTAAATACTTTCCTTCAAACGATCCACTAAAACACTATAAACAAACCTGGTACTTATTTACACTTTAATTACACTTTAAAAAAGTAATTGAAGTACTCTTTTTTAATATTTATACATTTGAGAATCTGATATAAATGGTATATCAGGTATATATATGATTTTAAATTCTTTTACAGACCGGTTGTTCAATAATAATTACCTTTTATGTTTTTGGAATCCTTATAAAAAATCAGCTTGGAAAAAGAATCAGAATTTGTAAAATATCCTCAAACCACTATTTAAACTAGTAAAGAAAACAAAACCGCTATCAAAATCTCTCGAATCACTACTGAGAAAAGCGAGGTTGAAAACATCAAAATGCATTTTATTGCCGACAGAAACTGTAAAGAGTTAAAATACGGTTATAAGAAATATTCCTCAGGTAATCAAACTGGATTTGCTTTTCATCCACCCTACATCCCTAATGACTCTTTCGATGTTTTTCTTTTGTTTTTCTCCTTAAGTATTACTTTGTTACTCTTAATATTTCACCTTTTAAAACAAGCGTTGACAAAAATAAAACAATATATATTAAGAACAGTCATTTTTAAATATTTTTTTTATAATTAAAGAAATTATATTTGTTTAAAAAAAAAAAGCAAGAATTTTAAGTAAGTATATAATTATTTTTTTTTAATTAATTCTTTATCTTTCGATTTGTCAAATGAGGTACAGATTTGGAAACTATAGCATTCTAGACACTATTAAGTTTCTATTAACGCAAAATTTAACGACCGATCTTTCAAAATTATCAAAGAGATCACTTTTCTAACTATTTAATGTTTGACTCATTGTTGACTCATTGACTCAATGTTTGACTCATGTTGACTCAAAGCTCCTCTTTGATATAGATACTTTGTATGGCTCTACATTTATTATTATTTTTTTTTTTTTTGTTTTAAAGTTTGACAGACAAATAAACATAGACAAAATGTAGCTCATATTTGGTATAAAGAAATTGGAGGTTAAGGATTCAAACTTATAGTACCGTCTTTATGCATAAGAATAACCGTGCAGCGTCCGGGGGGGCTCAAGAATGGACAATTGAAATAAAAAATAAAAATAAAATTTAAATCTTGATGCATGTAGAATTACCCAAAACTCCCATAAAACATTTTATTCATTTTCTAACAGTGCTAATTATTTAGTTATTTTTAAGCAAGAAACATTTACTTTCGTTTATGTGGCATGTAAAAAATCCCTGGAGTGCCTTATTGGCACTTGGCATTACCGGCAAAATTAAATTCCTAGTGCACTTTAGCATCCAAATGAGTCTCGGTGCTGCCATCTTTTTTTTTTTTTTAACGGCAGGCACTGAATTTTTCGTTCTTCGCCATACTATGCCGGAATTGTTGCTCATTTCGCGTTACCCAGTGGGCACCTGTGAACCAAAGTCACGGAGGCGAGCAACATTGCCCACGCCACAAACCCGTTTATAGGGTGGGCCACATTCACACATCACACACACACACACACACAACAGAGGACAGCACAAAGAGAGAGAGAAACATCCATGCCCAGAGCGGGATTCGAACCCGCAGCCTATGGCTTCGCAGTCAGGCACGCTAACCGCTCGGCCACCTGTCCGGCAGTGCTGCCATCTAGTGTGGCAGAAACTAGACGTCCAAATTAACATGGCCAACGGTATCTCACCCATTGTGGTGGTCCTGAAAGAGTGTATACCATTTCTGTAGAACGCACTGGGTCTGCTCATCTGGAAGACTGATTGTGCAGCTCATAGGAAATAAAAAAAAACATTTACTTTCGCCTTTGTCTGAAACGGGGAGTCACCTGATTATTCACAAATTGACGTCACCCGTGTCCATCTGCCGTTCGTTTACAATCGCAATGCTGTAAAAGCCATTACGTTCTTGCTTTCGTTTGTATTTTTCAAATTAAATCCATCTATATTAGATGGTAAATAACTATGTGAGAATAAAGATATGTTTAATAAATTGCGTACTAATGTAGCTTAATGAAACTGTGTGCTTAATATAACGTATTTTTATAATATTTTACATTTTAATGGTACCCACTGAAACATGAAATAGTTGATGAAATTTTCTAGTTCTAAATAGTAAGATTTTTTAGTTCAGTAAAAAACGCGTTAGCGTGAGTTCTGGATGCTTTATATTACTTGTTAAAATTATTCGTTATAAATACAAAATAATTTTGTTCTTTCGTTTTTTTTTAGCCATGTTAATCTTAATTTCAAAGTATATTTCACATTGATTTCGAAGATTTGTGTTCATATTAAGTGGAAAAAAAAGAGGAATTAATTTCTTATAAGGAGTAATTCAGATTTAAAAAAAAAAAAACTTAAAGAAAAGCTTAAGTTTTTATTTATTTATTCTAGCTGGAATTTGATGCAGAGAACTATCTTCAGCATAGCAGTAGCCTTTTGAAAAAAGTTGCTATTCCAGCATAACTTTTAATTCATTCTTTCAAAAAAAAATGTAAGTAAAAAGAATAAAAAAGAAATTAATATATTCCAGTTGATTTTATTCACATTGTTTTAAGAGTATTAAAATAAAGAATATGCACTGATTTAGTTCTTCACGACATAAACAAGAATTAAATTTTATAAATACATGTGAAAATAACTTTTAAGTTTAGCAAAATTTTTATTTACTCAAAGAATAAAAATGTTAAGAACGATATCAACATCACTGTCTTCATATCAACGCATCACATCAACATCACATCACTTGATTACTAAAAATATGTGCATTCGAATTTCTTCTCATTTTGCATAATTTATTTTAATTCTTTAGCTTTAGTGAAACAAAAGCGTTCTGCTTAATAATACTCGCTAAAATTACGTGGCCAAATTTAAATTACATTAAATTTAATTTTAAGTATAACCACATAGATTCCAGCGATGATGATAATGATGAACAAATATATTTCAATGAACTTGATTCCCAAAAGTGTAGTGTTGATTAACCTGCGATTTTTCACCTATTTTAATAATTTATTTTTCATTCAAAATGTTTAATGCATTAATTTTACTATTTCAGAATTTTTCTTTGCAAACACTGAAAAATAGTTTGCAGAAATAAAAAGAAAATTTAACAATAACCATACTTTGTAAATATTATATCACAGAAAGAGGAATTGAAATTTATAAATTTAAAAATAATTTATAACTACTACGAAATTTCTATTTACTCAAAGAATAATATAGAGAATAGATAAGAGCATTAATGTGTATTTAAATATTTAATACATAGTAAAAAAAAGGAGAAATAAACTGCACTAGTAAATATTTATTTCAAAAAATATAAAAATAAAAGTTTCAAGTCTAGTAAAAAAGATGATAGATAGATATTTTTCAATGGACTAGATTTATGAAAACACTGATTTGTTTTAATGCAATACCGAATAATAAAATGATCCACCCTTTATCTAAATACATACTATTTCAAACCAACATGCGACTGATTTTAATTAAGTATTTAGACTGTAATGGAGCATTATTTCAACTTAAAAATAAGTGGAATAAAATAATATTTTCTATGAACTTTAAAACCACTGATTTCATCGGAAAAGAAACGTTGATTCGCTGTGAAAAGCTGAATAATCATTTCCTCAGCTATTTTAATGATAAATAAACAGTTGAAGTTTTGAAAATCTTTCTTCTATTTTACACACTCTTAAACTCATAAATTTAATTCAAAAATTTTTTACTAATAACATACAAAGGAAGTTCATACGATATAAGTGCTATCAAAACTAAAAGAGCATTGAAATAGCCTTAGCGGATGGAGGTCGCACGTTTCCATTCAGCACACGTGACGTCATAACCAATCAGGGATCTTTTTTTATTACATCACTTACGGAGGTCTTTTGGGGCAATTTAAATGTTTAATAGTTAAATAAATAAACGTCTGAGGAAAAAAAACAATTATATATTCGGTTTCAGTGAATTTCCAATAAGTTAGAATTGAAAATTAAAAAAATTAAGAGATGCTCTAATTGTCCATTCAGGGGGCCCTTAATTATACTTTCGAAAATTGTATTTAAAAAAGAAATGAAAAAGGGAGTGATTGCTTTATAAATTTTATTGAATAAATCTGATGAATGAAATATATTAGATGGAATAAATCTATTCAATGAATGTGTATTCAATTTTATAATACATTCATTATTAGTACATTACCAATAAATTAGATGAATAAAACGAAAGAAAATTACTTTATAATAATTTATAAATTGCCTCATGGTTTTAAGTACATTAGTTCAATGCGAATATTATCTGATTTAATCCAATGTAGTTTAAGCCATATATATAAACCAAACCTTTTTTTTTTCATAAATCTTTTAATGAATAATATTTTTTTATTATTTATATAAATACTTTTAATTTGAAAAATAAAAATTTTTGCACATATTTTTTTTAATTATGAGTTAAATTGCTAAAGTGATTCTGTCTTACTTTAAATAAACGAATATGTCATTCTTAAATGTTTACATATCTTTGCTTTCTTGAAAAAATATCGCTGTAGAACAAATTAATGTTAGAAAGGTTTAGTTAGGTCATGAATATAAAAATGCTTTACCAGAGCTAAAAAAATACCATAAAAGCTCGTTTAAAATAGTTTATGAAAATTTTGCATTTTGCCTAGTTCTTCCGTTTGTATATTTAATTATTTAAAATATCTTCTATGGTTTCGAAAATTATTTAAATTTTAAATATTGAAGATTACATATGGTTACCATCTAATTTTTTTATAATTATATCTATCTTAAAAATGATTAATTTTATTTGGGTGAATTTTTTGTAGCTTGATTTTAAACAATATTATAGGAACCCAAATTATTTTTGTGCCTTGGGGCCCCTACAAGTCCTGTTAAAACACAATGGCTTTGGAATCTTAATAGCTGGGTGGTTTCCGACTAAATACAAGTGGTAGGAAATTTATAATTATTCTTAAAAATATTTGTCTTTATCTTTTGACATAATCTGCATCAATTAAAAAATGAAAGTTTTCTATACTGTCTCTAATTTCTTTCATATAAATCGCTAGATGGAGGAATAAACACATTTTTTAATCAACTATAATTCCTTTTCAATTGCGTTTGGTTCGCCATCTGTTGAAATAATTTTAAAACATTTACGTTTTAACACACCAATATAAACTATCATCACTTTTGTTTAATTTTTAGCATAAAATTATATTTTAATAAAACTACAAATTTTGCAATTGTGTGTGAAAAAAATTTTTTATTTAAGAATAATTTTTAACTTTTATATAAGAGTAATTTTTAACTTTTATATAAGAATAAATTTTTATATAAGAATAAAATTAATAATAAAAGTTTATAATTAAGCTTTTACAAAAGAATAATTTTAACTTTTATTTTAGCACACCAAGATAAACTATCAGCAATTTCTTTGTTTAATTTTTGGCATGAAATTATCTTTGAATAAACACACAAATTTTGCAATTGTGTGCAATGTTCAATTCGCTTAAAAAGTTATCTAGATATGGCGAGCTGTGCAAAAAATAAAATTGACATTAAAGGGTCAAAACTTTTGACCGCTCTTTTAGTGGGATCATTGCATAATATCCAGATTACCGCAACACCCTATATTTTGGGGGTCAGGATATTCCGGCCACGAAAAACATGTATGTTTATTTAGAGAAAGTGCTCTTCTGTGACTCATTTCGAAACTTTAAACTTATTTATGATCGGTTTAAAAGTCTAATGCAACAGGAAAAATAATATTTCCCAGTGTAATTATTCAAAAATTTCAAAATAGGTACTAAATAATTATTTTCAATTGCTACCCTTTAAATTATACTTTAGCTGAACTCCTTCTTTAAGAAGCACTGATCTAAGTAAGAATTATCATCAATATAAATAAAATAATTATTCTATCAAACATAAAATCACGATTTATTATAGATAGACACATAGTTTTCAATTTTCGGTTTTAATAAGCATAACAATTTCCATTCTTTATAAACATAACTCCAATTGATCTCCTTTAAATCATACTTTAGTTGGTCTCGTACTTACTGAGCTCTGATCTAAGTAAGAATTATCGTCAATATATATAAAATAATTATGCCATCAAATAATAAGTCACGAGGTATTATAGATAGACACATAATTTGAAGTTCCGTTTTCAGTTTTAATAAGCATAACAATTTCCATTCTTTATAAACAAAACTCCAATTGCTCTCCTTTAAATAGACACATAAAGACACATAGACACATAGACACATATAGATAGACACATAATTTAAAGTTCCGTTTTCAGTTTTAATAAGCATAACAATTTCCATTCTTTATAAACAAATTTCCAATTGCTCTCCTTTAAATCATACTTTAGTTGGTGTCGTACTTACTGAGCTCTGATCTAAGTAAGAATTATCGTCAATATATATAAAATAATTATGCCATCAAATAATAAGTCACGAGGTATTATAGATAGACACATAATTTGAAGTTCCGTTTTCAGTTTTAATAAGCATAACAATTTCCATTCTTTATAAACAAAACTCCAATTGCTCTCCTTTAAATAGACACATAAAGACACATAGACACATAGACACATATAGATAGACACATAATTTAAAGTTCCGTTTTCAGTTTTAATAAGCATAACAATTTCCATTCTTTATAAACAAATTTCCAATTGCTCTCCTTTAAATCATACTTTAGTTGGTGTCGTACTTACTGAGCTCTGATCTAAGTAAGAATTATCGTCAATATATATAAAATAATTATGCCATCAAATAATAAGTCACGAGGTATTATAGATAGACACATAATTTGAAGTTCCGTTTTCAGTTTTAATAAGCATAACAATTTCCATTCTTTATAAACAAAACTCCAATTGATCTCCTTTAAATCATACTTTAGTTGGTCTCGTACTTACTGAGCTCTGATCTAAGTAAGAATTATCGTCAATATATATAAAATAATTATGCCATCAAATAATAAGTCACGAGGTATTATAGATAGACACATAATTTGAAGTTCCGTTTTCAGTTTTAATAAGCATAACAATTTCCATTCTTTATAAACAAAACTCCAATTGCTCTCCTTTAAATAGACACATAAAGACACATAGACACATAGACACATATAGATAGACACATAATTTAAAGTTCCGTTTTCAGTTTTAATAAGCATAACAATTTCCATTCTTTATAAACAAATTTCCAATTGCTCTCCTTTAAATCATACTTTAGTTGGTGTCGTACTTACTGAGCTCTGATCTAAGTAAGAATTATCGTCAATATATATAAAATAATTATGCCATCAAATAATAAGTCACGAGGTATTATAGATAGACACATAATTTGAAGTTCCGTTTTCAGTTTTAATAAGCATAACAATTTCCATTCTTTATAAACAAAACTCCAATTGCTCTCCTTTAAATAGACACATAAAGACACATAGACACATATAGATAGACACATAATTTAAAGTTCCGTTTTCAGTTTTAATAAGCATAACAATTTCCATTCTTTATAAACAAATTTCCAATTGCTCTCCTTTAAATCATACTTTAGTTGGTGTCGTACTTACTGAGCTCTGATCTAAGTAAGAATTATCGTCAATATATATAAAATAATTATGCCATCAAATAATAAGTCACGAGGTATTATAGATAGACACATAGTTTAAAGTTCCGTTTTCGGTTTTAATAAGCATAACAATTTTCATTCTTTATAAACATAACCCCAATCGCTCTCCTTTAAATCATACTTTAGTTGGACTCGCACTTTAAGAAGCTCTGATCTAAGTAAGAATTATCGTCAATATATATAAAATAATTATGCCATCAAATAATAAGTCACGAGGTATTATAGATAGAAACATAGTTTAAAGTTCCGTTTTCGGTTTTAATAAGCATAACAATTTTCATTCTTTATAAACATAACCCCAATCGCTCTCCTTTAAATCATACTTTAGTTGGACTCGCACTTTAAGAAGCTCTGATCTAAGTAAGAATTATCGTCAATATATATAAAATAATTATGCCATCAAATAATAAGTCACGAGGTATTATAGATAGACACATAGTTTAAAGTTCCGTTTTCGGTTTTAATAAGCATAACAATTTTCATTCTTTATAAACATAACCCCAATCGCTCTCCTTTAAATCATACTTTAGTTGGACTCGCACTTTAAGAAGCTCTGATCTAAGTAAGAATTATCGTCAATATATATAAAATAATTATGCCATCAAATAATAAGTCACGAGGTATTATAGATAGACACATAGTTTAAAGTTCCGTTTTCGGTTTTAATAAGCATAACAATTTTCATTCTTTATAAACATAACCCCAATCGCTCTCCTTTAAATCATACTTTAGTTGGACTCGCACTTTAAGAAGCTCTGATCTAAGTAAGAATTATCGTCAATATATATAAAATAATTATGCCATCAAATAATAAGTCACGAGGTATTATAGATAGACACATAGTTTAAAGTTCCGTTTTCGGTTTTAATAAGCATAACAATTTTCATTCTTTATAAACATAACCCCAATCGCTCTCCTTTAAATCATACTTTAGTTGGACTCGCACTTTAAGAAGCTCTGATCTAAGTAAGAATTATCGTCAATATATATAAAATAATTATGCCATCAAATAATAAGTCACGAGGTATTATAGATAGACACATAGTTTAAAGTTCCGTTTTCGGTTTTAATAAGCATAACAATTTTCATTCTTTATAAACATAACCCCAATCGCTCTCCTTTAAATCATACTTTAGTTGGACTCGCACTTTAAGAAGCTCTGATCTAAGTAAGAATTATCGTCAATATATATAAAATAATTATGCCATCAAATAATAAGTCACGAGGTATTATAGATAGACACATAGTTTAAAGTTCCGTTTTCGGTTTTAATAAGCATAACAATTTTCATTCTTTATAAACATAACCCCAATCGCTCTCCTTTAAATCATACTTTAGTTGGACTCGCACTTTAAGAAGCTCTGATCTAAGTAAGAATTATCGTCAATATATATAAAATAATTATGCCATCAAATAATAAGTCACGAGGTATTATAGATAGACACATAGTTTAAAGTTCCGTTTTCGGTTTTAATAAGCATAACAATTTTCATTCTTTATAAACATAACCCCAATCGCTCTCCTTTAAATCATACTTTAGTTGGACTCGCACTTTAAGAAGCTCTGATCTAAGTAAGAATTATCGTCAATATATATAAAATAATTATGCCATCAAATAATAAGTCACGAGGTATTATAGATAGACACATAGTTTAAAGTTCCGTTTTCGGTTTTAATAAGCATAACAATTTTCATTCTTTATAAACATAACCCCAATCGCTCTCCTTTAAATCATACTTTAGTTGGACTCGCACTTTAAGAAGCTCTGATCTAAGTAAGAATTATCGTCAATATATATAAAATAATTATGCCATCAAATAATAAGTCACGAGGTATTATAGATAGACACATAGTTTAAAGTTCCGTTTTCGGTTTTAATAAGCATAACAATTTTCATTCTTTATAAACATAACCCCAATCGCTCTCCTTTAAATCATACTTTAGTTGGACTCGCACTTTAAGAAGCTCTGATCTAAGTAAGAATTATCGTTAGTATGAATAAAATAATTATGCTATCAAATAATAAGTCACGAGGTATTATAGATAGACACATAGTTTAAAGTTCCGTTTTCGGTTTTAATAAGCATAACAATTTTCATTCTTTATAAACATAACCCCAATCGCTCTCCTTTAAATCATACTTTAGTTGGACTCGCACTTTAAGAAGCTCTGATCTAAGTAAGAATTATCGTTAGTATGAATAAAATAATTATGCTATCAAATAATAAGTCACGAGGTATTATAGATAGACACATAGTTTAAAGTTCCGTTTTCGGATTTAATAAGCATAACAATTTTCATTCTTTATAAACATAACCCCAATCGCTCTCCTTTAAATCATACTTTAGTTGGACTCGCACTTTAAGAAGCTCTGATCTAAGTAAGAATTATCGTTATTATGAATAAAATAATTATGCTATCAAATAATAAGTCACGAGGTATTATAGATAGACACATAGTTTAAAGTTCCGTTTTCGGATTTAATAAGCATAACAATTTTCATTCTTTATAAACATAACCCCAATCGCTCTCCTTTAAATCATACTTTAGTTGGACTCGCACTTTAAGAAGCTCTGATCTAAGTAAGAATTATCGTTAGTATGAATAAAATAATTATGCTATCAAATAATAAGTCAAGAGGTATTATAGATAGACACATAGTTTAAAGTTCCGTTTTCGCTTTTAATAAGCATAACAGTTTTCATTCTTTATAAACATAACTACAATTGCTCTCCTTTAAATCATACTTTAGTTGGTCTCATACTTTAAGAAACTCTGATCTAAGTAAGAATTATCGTCAATATAATTAAAATAATTATGCTTTCAAACAATAAGTCACGAGGTATTTTCACAAATAGATACATAGTTTAAAGTTCCACTTTCATCCCTTATAAACATAACTATTGATGGGGTATGAACAACAGAATGTAGTGGGGGAGATAAAAAAAATCAATTGTCCCATTGTGGATTCCATCCTCGCACCATCTTGAAAAACGAGTGCGGATGAAAAACTTTTAAAACAGATCAATTTTCGGTGATCCCCAATAATCACTTTGACAAATGGCCGTCTCTCCTATTTTTGTCCCTTGGAGTGAAGACGGAATTTTTTCGATCAAGAGAAGCAAGGTCAAGATCGAAAAGATCCTAGTCTCTCGTGACAGAATTGAAAACTATTTCTTCTTACTTTGCTGCTTTGGAAGAGAAAAAGAAAGCAGTTTGAATAACTTTAGATCTAATGATATAATTTTCACAGTTTATACTGAAACTTCCATTGATTGTAGGAAAAAAACGAAGAAAAAAAAACATAATCGTAAAAACAAAATAAAAATAGTATTTTGTTGCTCTGCACTACTTTTAATCTTTGAAAAAATTTTTAAAATATATTTGGCACAATTGAATATCTGCAAGTGACGTCATTGAATGTAAACTGTGGCTTTTGTCAATTCAGAAGTCTATCAGATTTGACATCACACGTATCTTACAGATAACCAATTAAATC
This sequence comes from Parasteatoda lunata, assembly GCA_949128135.1. NCBI lineage: Eukaryota > Metazoa > Arthropoda > Arachnida > Araneae > Theridiidae > Parasteatoda > Parasteatoda lunata. The sequence goes on along the minus strand of OX421972.1, from coordinate 81,070,330 downwards.
TGATTTAATACATGGTTAGGCATAATAACGTATTCTCGAATTGAAAATACCCAATTAGAGAAAATGATAAGGAATTTTGTTTAAGAATGTTATCCAAAAAAAAAAAAAAAGAAAAATACAAATGACCTTATATTGCCAGAGTCATCAAATCTTATCGTGTCAAATGACTTAGGAAATAGTTTTAGATGCGACAATTAGAACCCCATAAAAAAGTTTTTTTTTTTTTTTTTTGAAAGTCTAATAGGTACAGAAAAAGAGGACAATCTCTCACTACGACTGACTATCCGCGCATGCGCAGAACACTTTAAATCCTCATATCTTGCGCAATTTCTAATGATTTTTTCCAAATTGTATAATTAGATTTTTTTATTAATTAAAAATTCATCAAAAATTTTCTTTCATTTAATTGAATACACATTTTACTAAAAAATTTCATTTAATTGAATGCACATTTTATTTAAATACACATTTAATTGAGTACGCATGTTTACAGTTACAGTAAGAAAGCTTTAAGGCTTAGCTTAGGCAAAAAATAAAATTTATAAAACTGTCCATACCTCTATGAATGTTAAATCCAGGTTTACGAAGCTTTATGCAGTTATTACTGATAATAACCACAGTAATCGATATAAGTTACAAGTCTATTGCTTTATTTTCTTGTATAGAGTGTTCAAAAACACTTTCATTATAGCTGGTCCTCTAAGTATGAGATATCGCATGCTTTAAACGTCTCTAAAATTATAAAATTATTCTTTAAGCATTTCTAGACAAAATTTTAAAAAAAAATTAAAAATTTTTTTCAAAACTTTTAAGTGTGAAATTATTGCACGTAAATTTAATGGCAAAACAATTATCAAAATAAAAAAATAGTTTATTTTGAAAATTTTCAAAGTTTAAAAATAAATTACTTTTTGTATATACATTGCTATTCTTTTCGGTTTTGTAAACAAACGACAATATTATTCTCTTCATCATATAATGTCTAAATAAATGTTAAAATTATAGCCCACACGAGCATTTTTAAAAAAGCTCTCAAACATATCCTTGTTACAAAATATTGCGTTCATTCTGTATTTTTTTTTTTTTTAAAGTACTTTACAAGAGCGATGATGAATCATCTTTAAAAACATTTCAAAGCATTTTTATTGGCAATGTTCCACCTACAGAAACTGTTGTCATATATTTTTATACGTTAACAACATTCGGTTTTTACTATTCAACACTAATGACGCTAAGTATTATTATGATTTATACGAGTCTCGTGGAAAAAGAAAACACACAAATGAAATAAAAATGAACAAAATATGGAATATCCAACGAACAACTTAAGCGTAATTATTGAAATTTTCACACTCCACTGCTGAAAGTCTACAAAAGTCTATTATAACGACAGTTCAAAATAGCAGATGAAATTTTAAAAGCAAACACACATCTTTATAATCTTAGAATAGCATTAAAAAGACAAAAGAAATTAGGCACACGTGCCTTTTTTATTTTCTATTATAGGCATAACATGTTTTCTAGCTTTTAAAATGTATGTCTCAAAAATTTATTTTTTTTATTTTTTATTATTCTGTTATAATTGAGTTAAATCAATTATTTAACTTTTATACATTTTATAAAAGTGAATATAAATATTTTCTTTTAATAATCGATGTAACAGCTTACTTTTCAATTCAATACAAGTGTATAACTCATTAATTCGCTGTCTCGACTATTCCGAATACGAAAATCTATTTTTAAGTGTATTTTCCTTAAGCTGCTTTATTTATCCAACCACAAAAATGTTACAGGGTTATATGAAATTCTCAGATCATTTTGGCGATTAAATTGTCGCCAAATTAATATTTTGTATTAATAACGCGGGGCTGGCTTTGTTTTTGGCTATATTTATCTATCGAGAACTTACCAATTATGGTTCCATCCCCATGCTTTTAAGTGTCCGTTAGTAACTATTCATTCACTGGTAATTTAAAATTCTTGGATTTAGGACTGGAGGTTTCTTAGATACCCGATGGTCCCTCAGTCCGATGGTTAAATCAACCCATAGGGGTTGGGGGAACCCGAGACATCCACCCATGTGGGTTGGAGGAACCCGAGACATCCACCCGTGTGGGTTGGAGGAACCCGACACACCAACCCAGAAGAGCTGTGGAAACCCGAGACACCAACCCAGAAGAGCTGTGGGAACCCGAGACACCAACCCAGAAGAGCTGTGGGAACCCGAGACACCAACCCATAAGAGCTGTGGGAACTCGAGACACTAACCCAGAAGAGATGTGGAAACCCGAGACACCAACTCAGAAGAGCTGTGGGATCCCGAGACACCAACCCAGAAGAGCTGTGGGAACCCGAGACACCAAACCAGAAGAGCTGTGAGAACCCGAGATACCAACCCAGAAGAGCTGTGGGAACCCGAAACACCAACCCAGAAGAGCTGTGGAAACCCGAGACACCAACCCAGAAGAGCTGTGGAAACCCGAGACACCAACCCAGAAGAGCTGTGGAAACCCGACACACCAACCCAGAAGAGCTGTGGAAACCCGAGACACCAACTCAGAAGGTCCGAGGGACCCTAGAGTGGGAATAAAAGATCAAGATAAACAAAAGAATACAAAACATAGTGTTCAATTTTCCTTGTTCTTACCAGTTTTGCCATGCTGAAGGTTTACATACATAGCTACAGCGAAACTAGTCCAGGATTTTTCTTTGCAAAGTTTGTTTTAACCTCACCTCATTCAATAAAATGTTACCTAACCGTAAATTAAAAATAAATCAGTCCCGCAGCTGCCAGTTGTTGTCGAATAGAGTGAAGGCTTTATTTTTTATGCTGCTGGTCTGTAAAATACAAACATTACGCGAAGGCTATTTTTACTTTCCAGACAAACTGGTACTCATCCACCTGAAGATGATTAAAAAATTTGTGATAGCTAAGTATATTGCAGAGCTTTAATCAGCGTCTTTATGGTGACTGATCAACGTTAAATCTGTCGAGTCTCAAAGTCCTCCATGTTCCCATAACAAATCAATACCTTTGGGTGAACCGATCCAGGAGTTTCCTTGTCTTCTGGATTGGTTCAAAAGTACAAGGCTACGGCTTTGAAGATTAGTAGTCATAAACCCAAAAATTGGGTCGGCTGTTCAACGGCGGTCATAAAATAAAATAAAATAAAATCAGCGTCTTTGGGGAAAAATAAAACCAACATCTTTAATTTAATTTATAAACCGCAAAATTTCCAATTGTTCATTGGATTTAATAGAAACAAAATTCTACAAAATCACGATTTAGCTTTGCTGCTCCAATTTAAATATTTAAAATTTTAGGGGTTAAAAATTGGCCAGAGTTTAAAGAACGTAGTGCACATCCATGTCTAAATAACTGTTAGCTATTCATGTTCAATTTTTTTAAAATCAAAACTTCATAATCCTTTTTAAGGAATGTTTAGATTAAATAATACCAAAAACTGAAGCGGTAAGCTGTTACTCTATTGAAAAATTGCAGACGTTTCAATTTGTATATTTTCGAAGTGAATGAATTTTTTTTTTAAAGTAACAGTCTCCTCGAACAAGTCAAATCATAATTATTAACTACCACATTAGTACTTTAGTCGCATCGTTATTGTTGACTTATTCCTCTTGGTCAGCCGCAGGCTAAACCAAGTCATTGAGCTCGAAAGTCTTCAGGAAATCAAAAACAAGCAAGGGGCCAGAGTAGAGGTCTTTCTTCTCCAGGCCAAGACAGTGTAAAATGTGATCGGGAGAAGCCTGTGCAGAGTTACACCTCGTGCACGTTGAATAGGTCTTTCGCCCAAGCTCAAAAGAGAGACACCTGATGTGTCCATTTATGAGCCTACTTATAGTGGACTGTATGGCTCTATCGGCCCCCATGGTAAGTGCCCCACCAGGAGTCCGTCCATTGTACCAAGAGTGGGCCAGAGGGATATTCCATAGTTGTTGGTTAGTGGCTCTGATCTTGGAGCAAATCTCAGGGAAGGTCAAAGGTCGACTTGAAACTGTGCGATCAGAAGCTGCCTGCTTGGCCAAAAGATCAGCATTTTCGTTACAAAAGAGGCCTATGTGAGAGGGAATCCATTGAATGAAGATTTTACGCCGATGAGAGAGTTGTTTAATTTTATTAAGTATAGAGACAGATGTCTTGTCGCCAGTCTTATTCCAGTTACTTAAGTGGTGTATGGCACTACGACTATCAGATAAGATCCAGATGGAAGAGCTCATGATAAAAGGAAAAGCTTCTTTAGATCAAGGATCCGGAGCACCGTAAGGCGGAAATCTGATTTGGCTCCCTTACCTGTAAATCTTAGCTGAGCATAGTGGAATGGCCTTCACGCCTTGGGTGGCCCTACCAGGAGAATACTCTCCCGACGTACTTCACCCATTCCGCCTAGTGCCACCCCCTCGCCACGTTGAGGCGATTTACAGGATTTGAGGGAGAGTCGCATCGTATCCATAGCCATCGACAGTGCTCTAGGCAATTGGCGAAGGAAGTAGTTTCGTTGGCAGAACTCCCGATGACAGCCAGATTAAAGTTCAATAAACAATATCTCATGTATAGTTTACCTCAGTACAGGTAAACCGTATTTTTGTACTGAGGCAAATTTAGATTTTAAATTGCTTTGATACATCCCCCTAAATGATATTTCCTTAAATTTATATCCTTCATACCGTTTGATAACAATTAACTTAATCGATTCAGTGGCTCACCCTGTTTTAAAAATGAAAGTCTTTACCTTTCATGGAAGATCCAATCGAGGCGCTTTTGTGCTATGCTGCGGGTTTTGCCACAAATGAATACTCTTATGCTAATCTGGAGTAAGTGGTTAATTTTTATTTTGTTTATCATTTCAAAATTATGTAATTTATAACCGTGTTGGGTAAGAAATATTAAAACTTAGTAAATTTTAACTAAATTAGCCTTTAGGCATACTTTAATATCATTCATTACACCAAAGCATGGATAATTTGTTTAAAAATTCTGGAATTTATATCTTTTTCCCGAAAGAAAAATAACATAAATAGGAAATTTTTGAACAATATTCATTTGAATACTCATAAGATTAATACAAATGGTATAATATAAAAGCTTTTGTTTCAAATTATAACTTACTTTGCATTGAAGTGCAAATTCGAGCATTTGTTCTGTCAAATTTAAAAGAAATTGAACTGTTTGAAAGCACTCGAAATTAAAAATTCAATTCAATAATTTCCTCTAGAAGGATATTCTTATCAGTAGAATGTTAAATTTCAGGATTCTGACATTCGAAAATATCTTTGACAAAAGAATTAAAACTTAACGGAAAATTAAAGTTGTTTCATGTTTAAGATATTCTGCGTTTTATATAAAATGTTTCTTGTAGAACTAAATTATATATTATAATTCTATTTTACATAGTTCTAGTTAAGAAACAAATTTAAAATTTTAGATTAAGAATAGTTCCTTAAAATCGCTGCTTAATTTACCACCTTACTAGTTCTGATTTTTTAAATGATTTCGGTATAGTAATCCAATAACTACATGAATTATTCAAAATTTATATTTATCCTTTCATTGAAGTTAAAACTTAGCTGTTGAATATACTTTTATGATTAAAAATGTTTTCAAAACTACTTTAATCCATTACCTTTACCATTTTCTAATAAAATTAAAAGCAAAGCTTTTGTAGAAACAAAAACTTGACAGACTTAAAAATAAAAGTCTATTTAAAAACAAATACTTTAACATTAAAAAACATAAGAATGGCAACACTTCATGCATCCATTATAGAAACTCGCTACTCCAAAAGGTTAAAGTTACGGTGAGTTGTCAGATTAGTAATTTATTAGTTAGCTGGAGTAACGAGACTCCATATTGATACAAAGTATTGAAGGTATTTAGCAACAAATTAAATAACTGATTTGAACGGATTATTTCTTAAAGATATATTTTCATTAATAAAACAAAAAAAAAACTTTCATTCTAAAAAAGCTTCCCCACAAATTTGAAAATTAAATCAAAGTCAGTTCGTTGAGGAGGCTGATCACGCAGCTGAAAAATTCTCTAATTTATTATTTCGAAACTTTACGACTGAAATTTTTAATTATAACTTTAGAATTTAATATTTCTTGGTATTTTTGACGGAATTTATTAGTTGAAATTTACTTCATATATTTTTCAAATAAAAATATTTTCGTGCATTGTATTTGGTAATCAAGTACACTTTCAATGTTACTAAATTAGACTTAATTTCATTAGACGTTACTCAAAATTAAATAACCTGGTAACATAACCCGTATGTACACATTCACATTTGTTGCGATTACATTAATTGAATTATTAATACAAATTTTACTAGTTCAAATGCTATTTTGAGCTTTAAAACTTAGACTTAAATTATATTTTACTGATAAATTAACCAGAGAAAATTTTTACGACCATTATAACTATTTTAAAAGAGCCAAACAAGTTCTTATTGAAGAACAGACACTTATTTGAAGAACTTCCGCAGCAGAAAACATTTTCTTCATTAGAAATAAAATTTCAGGAGTTAAATGCTGAAAGAAATTTACAATTAAAATAAATTATTCTAGTCTATTGAGAATAATTTAAGCGATAAATTAACTTTCGAAATAGCTGTGAAAATAAATCTGAAAACAGAATAATGTAAGACGAAATAGAAATTCGATACAAAGGCTGTCATATTTGAGGATTAATTGAGATTGCATAAGAAAATTAAATTTTAAGATTGTATCGCATTAAAATTTTAATTCAAAATGAATGTTTCTCGCAAGCATTTCAGCTTTAATTGAAATGTATTCCATTGGGCTGTTCGGAAAGTAATTTCGTTTTTTTGGAGGAAAATGAAAGACAATTTTCGTATAATTAATAAATATTTTATTAAATTTTATATTGCCATTCTGGTCCAACGCCTTTTGTCATCTTTCAGATAGTAGCATGATTCCACGTTCATGAAATTTTTGGCCTTTACCGGCAAAAAACTGATCCAGGTGATTTTTGACCTCTTCATTTGAAGTAAATGTTTTACAATCCAAAAAATTTTGCACTGACTGGAACAAAGAATAATCCGAGGGCGCCAGATCTGGAGAAAATGGTGGATGTGGCAGTGTATCCCATTCAAGCTGTAAAAGATTTAGACGAGGGACCAAACTTTTATGAGTTTCGCACTATCTTGGTGGAACACTTTACCTTTTCTGTTGATTAATTCTGGCCGTTTCTGTTGAAAAGCGCGTCATTCAGTTTGCCCAGCTGACTACAGTAGACTTCGGAATTAATTGTTGTGTTATCCGGCAAAAGCTCCAAAAAAAAAAAAAAAAAAAACACAAAAAAAAAAAAAAACTATTCCTTTAAAATCCCACCAAACAGACAGAATCACCTTTTTTATGGATATTGGCTTTTTAAATGCTTTAGGCCGGTTCATCTTTTATGCTCCATGATCTCATGCGTTTGGCATTGCTATAAGCAACCCATTTTTCGTCCCCAGTAATGATGCGCCTCAAAAAGGATCATTTTCGTGACGTTTGAGAAGCGAATCACAGACGCCAACGCGACGACACAAATTTCTCTCCGTGAGAACATGGGGAACCCACATATCGAGCTTTGAGGTTAAACTCAGACCTTTCAAAAGTGGTCATAAACAGTTGACTTCGATGAATTTAACCTTGTACAGATCTCATGTATTGTTATTCGCCGATTTGCATCAACTAATGCCTTTATCGTGTCTTTATCAGCTTCAATCGGCCTTCCAGAATGTGGTGCATCTTTGACCCCAAAATTGCCGGATCGAAATTTTGCAAACCAATTTTGGCACTGGCGTACTGTCAACGCATCTTCTCCATACACATCGGATAATTTCTTTCTGGCATGAACAGCATTTTTACCTTTTCTATAGTAAAAAAGTAAAATATGACGAGAATGCTGCTTATTGCTCTCCATATTTAAAAGGGCACCAACCAAAAACTACTAGAATTAATTGAACTTTTTCACATGCAAGCCTTACTATATCAGCTCTCAAAACATATAAATGGGAATGCGGCTTAAGTGTGAAGTTGGGTTCGAAAAAAATACAATTAAATCCTCTGTCAGAAAAACGAAATTACTTTCCGAACAACCCGATAGTATAGTGTATAAATATTATATATTTACAGTTTTAACATTGCTATCCAGACAGTGAGGTATCTAGTGTATTTTTACGCTGAATCGAATGAGAACTAATTTTGAAGTATTAAAAAGTCACAATAATATAATGCATGAAATCTCTTGAAGTTTTTGAACCTATTTATTTCCTACAATTGATACTAGAAAAATACCCAAGAAACTATACTTTCCTAGATAACAAATTTCTGGTGCATAAATAGGTACAAGTGTATAATATTTGTACTTAAGACTTATAACTCTTGAACTATTACTATATCGAACTAATTTGATTCAACATAAAAAATTTCTTCAAAAACACGCCGGCCAGGTCGCCGAGCAGTTAGCGTATCTGACTGTAAAGCCAATGGCTGCGGGTTCGAATCCTGCTTAGGGCATGAATGTTTCTCTGTATGATGTGTGAATGTGGCCCACCCTTTGAACGGGTGTCTGAGGCAGTTTGGCGTGCGTAATGTTGCTCGCCTCCGTGACTTGGTTCAGAGGTGCCCACCGGGTAACGATAAATGAGGAACACTTCCGACACCTTGGCGAAGAACGATAAGTTCGGGGTGCCTTCCGTCAAAATAAAAATAAAAAATGTAAAAAAAATCTTAATTATCTTTTTCCCCTAAAGCCTGACGCTAGACATCGTAAAATACTCTGTGAAAATGTCACAATGGAAATACTTTGTTAATTCCTAGGCTTCACAGAGTTCGAGATTGAACGAGTGGCCAATTTCGTAGCTTTAAAGAAAGTAAAAGCAAGCACTTCTCAGTATTACTCTGGGAAATTTTCCAAATTTTACTTATCACCTATAAAATTAGGTCTGTTTGCTACATCCTGTTTGAACAGATATTTAATCTGAACCTGGGAAAGAAATCTATTAAGAAATTGTCACAAATAGGAGTTTACCCAAGATCTACATAAAATTCTCGCTAATCTAGAATTTTTTTTTTATCAGACATACAGCAAATTTAAAAAGCTATCTAATTTGCCGAAGACGCCATGTAGCCAAAACTTAGTTTCGCTGCCGACAAATGTGAATTTTTTTTTTAAACTTTCAGGTCAAGCATTTTATTCATTCAATTATGAGAAAAAATTTGAAATGCTAATTTCACGTAAAATTAAATCCTGATTCAGTAAAATTTTATTCTGCAAATAAAAAATCCGTTTTAAAACGCAAGCTCATAGGCCTGATGCATGAGCAAACCAAGACTTAATTGTAATTGAAACATTGCAGTTTATGCCAGAGTTTAACAAACTTTCAAAGAGGCAGTTTATATCATCACGAGTGAAACTAATATTGTTTTTTAAAAACTAATTTCCTCTTATCACATTTGGTTTGAATAAATATTTTAAGCAAAAAATAAAATAGTTTCGGCTAGAATTTTTTGCTTGTGCAGAAATAAAAATATTTCTAAAATATTTATAGTTAAACTGATTAATAGCAAATTTGTAGTTACTAATTAGATATTCCAACAAATGCAAATATATAACATTTTAACTCTTATTAATTATTAAATCTGAGGCTATAAAAAAGACAAAATTAAATTATCAGAAACAAATTCCTTATCTATCATATTTAAAAATGAAATTTGATTGGGGAACACTTATCCCTCCAAAATGAAAAAATATTTAAAAAAAAAAACATTTAAATATTAAATTACTTGAAAAGTCAAATAAAAATTTAAAAATAACGTTTCTTTTTAGCCTCAATTTTTAATCCAAAAAGTTTAGAAATAAAAAAAGGTATTTAGTTCCCATATCCAAAAATTATTTCACCCTATACAAAAGGGGAGATTCAGATTTGTTCGAAAGATTCCTTTTATCGATGTTCTTGTTTTAATCCTAAAAACTCACTTATTTAAAAAGAAAAAAAATCTACGACTTTGTTTATTTTTTAAAGTATTAAAAATACATTTTTCATTAATTTTGCAATAAAATTACTTTTTTTCTCTCCAAAACATACTGCACTAATATGACATACAATATTATGTCTCGATTTGATAAAATTTCCAAAAATATAAGCAATTTAATGATCGAAGCTAAGTGAAATGTTTAATATAACTTTCATAAATTTTTTAATCTTCATGCTAGGTATGAGTTTCAAGTTTGAAAAGTGCAACTAAATAATGGTTACACTTTTAAACCGATTCAAATTCCAAATTTATATCGTAGTAGCTTAATTTTTGAATATTCTATTTCACAAATAAGTCTGCACATTAAAAATTTCTAGTACTTATTATGAAAACATACATAGAGTAGATATAATAGGATGAATAAATAAGAGATTAAAATTTTAAAACGAAATGACTTAACGATTAGGAATACTAAATGTAAGATATCGGTCAATATACAGGGAAAATATTAATAAAATAAAGTTAATTGTAGCCTGTGACCTGCTTATCATATCAGTCCAATTCTTTATTCATTCCGATTCTTCAATATCTTGCTATTATTCTATGTTAATCAGTCCAATTCTTCCACACCTTGAGACCTCCTAGGAACAACCTCTTGGTGTCCTTGGTACATTTCTGCCAGTCGCTCTCAAACTCTTGAACATGATTTTAAAGCAGCTGTTACAAACCAGCCTGGTCGGTAGGGCGCTGGACCCATGCTCGAGAGTTCGTGGGTTCGAACCCCGCCGGCCGAAGACTCTCCGTGTAGTAAAGTGACTGATGCACGTTAAATCTGTCGAGTCGCAAAAGTCCTCCATGTTCCCATAACAAATCAATACCTCTGGGGGTACTGGATTGGAGATCGATCGTTCTCTGATTCAGGTCAAAATTACGATCTGTGGATGAATGAATTGGTCCGCCCTATAAACGGGTGCGACGCATGTGTGACGTGTGTGGGGCTGAAGTCGGATTCTTGGCCATAGGATGGCGTCACTGAAATAACAAGAAACGCTCTCTCTGCCATAAATCTGCTGGGTTTCACAAGCAGGCTTGCCCGTGTGGCAAGGGGCATTAGACACTACAACACAATAACAAACAAGTCTTCAGAAGCCCTAAAAAATAAAATCATTTAACATATTGTTGTGAATTCGGTCTTTACGGGAACAAACAAGAAAACAGTTAAACACAACGAGTCAATATGGGTAACTGTGAACAACTTCTGCATCTTATTCTTGAATGATATGAGCAAAAAAGAAAAACAATGCTTTACGCAAACTTGTTTCTAGTTTATCTTATATAAAAGTATGAGGAGGACTGCGTTAAAGATATTGGAATTTTTTACTAACAAGTTTAGTTTGAAAAAATAATCTTAAAGCCAAAATACAAACAACTTAATCAAAAACTAAGTTATTATTGAAGCGTTTCCATTCTACAGTGCGTAAAAAACTTACCACCCTGAATAACTTTTGATCTTATGATCGGATCTTCGCGTTCTAGGACTCAATCTTAATGGTTCGAAGATGTGATTTCAAATATACTAATTAATATAAGTGCAGATGATATTTTAAGTTACTAAATCAGACAAAAACACACTCTGGATAAACATTTTTAACAGATTCAGATTTTTAACCTCCAAAATGTAGGGGTAGCCGCAATCTGGGAAACATGGAGTTTGGATTAATACGCAACAAAATTTTTGTTCCTTAATTAAGCAGGAAAGATTTACAAATCAAAATTAGATTTTTAAAAGCTTTAGTCTGAGCATTTTGGAATACCTATATTTTAATGCAAACTCTGTACAAATTTTCCGAGCTTTTCTTTTTTAAATATCAAGGTATAGAAATTGTATTTTTGTTGTATAATAGGAAACTTAATGAAAAGCAGAAGTAAAAGAATTGGAAAATTCGTATTTAAGCAAAACTGTTTAAAATATATTCAAAACTTCTGTTATCGAAAAAATTACCAAATGTTAAACTTATATAGCAAAATTTAATAGACAAATTATGCTTTCGAGGGAAAAGCTTGGGTGAAAAGTTCAGTTTTTACATCAATCTGTTTTGATTTATTTGCAAATAAGTATTAAGTTTTAGGAATTTCTACCGTGCAACAGCGGAAATATCTTTTCCGTCATCTTTCCCGTCACCGTTGTAACTATGAAGTTTCTCCTCAAAACGCTTGAGCAATTTGAAAGTGGTTTATTATGCCTCAAACTTTTCAAATAAAAATAAAATTATAAGATCTGATTAGAGTTTCTCAAAATATTAAAAATTATGTTGCCCTTTAATATGCTGCCCATACTCTCCAGGGGTGTTTCATTAATGTTTCTGAAAGTTGAGCCTGAACTAAGGTTCTAAACCTCAACAAAGAAAGTTCGTGCCTTGAAGTCACTAAAGAACCTCATCTTACATAAGATCGAAGAGCAGATATTAATAGTAATCAGTCTGTCTACGCGCAACGATCCCCTACTACTATGCGGATTTTCCCGGTTCTAATCCCAAGCTTGTAATATTACATCAGAGCTGATCCTGAATGACTTAGACACTATCGAATAAAATGCAATTCGATCAGATTCAAAGTTTTCAGTACGAGGAATCGAACCCTGAACCAAATCTAATACTAAGTTAACATGACTTCTCAGTCGCAATATAAAATTTAAACATTCAAGTGCCCGAAATGCTCAGATTGTTTTTTTTTTAAAAAAAAAAAGGTCACGCTTTCTTGAAGAATTTCAGCAAACAATTACAAGCGAATGGCATAAAGCAAACAGGAGCTTAAATAACAAATTAGAACCAATTTCAGAAATGGGAGAATTTAATTTTCAAGAAAACGGTAATAAAAGTGTCTATTTTTTTTATCCCTGAAAATTATATGAAACTATGTGTATGAACAATATATATATATATTCATTTTTAATTTTTGATTTGTTTTTAGCTTGAAATTTTAAAAAATTTAGATTTTAGGAAAAGTCAACATTCAGTGTCACTATGACTTAATGTTTGTTTTCCAGCAAGCAAGGAAAATTTAAAAAATATCCTGGTACTGCTATCTGGTGTGTAAAATGAGAAATAAAATGTTTTCCGGGCAACAACAAAAAAAAAAAATGAATTAGTTTCCAGCCCGTCAATATCACGGGAGCGAGAAATAACGAACGAAATCTCAACCCGTCATTTTCACGGGAGCGAGAAGGAAGAGGTTAAGACAGAATACCATTAAGTAATATAGAATACCTTTGCGACACGAGCCTACGATGAACTGAATATTACTCTGCTGGACTCACGTCGGTAATGCAGAGCTCAATCAAAGAGTGTAAAATATTATGTGCTTATGCGCATCGTATTTTTGTTAAAATAATTTACTTATTTTATATCAGTTTGAAGATGGCAACGAGAAGAGTTTTTGTGGTTGCCATGGTAATAGTTTAGAATGTAAATAGTTTTTGAGAGAGTTTAAGGTTTTTGTCTTTTTAGGAGCGGCGATGCTGTAACTTTTTTGCTTAGTTAATAAATCTTCCTTTTCTATTAAACGTGATAGCGGTTTTTTCAATTATTCGATTCGAGGTCCTTTGAGTTTTATTTGAGGTCAGTTTGTATTTTTTGACAAAGAGAATTAGGTTCTCAGTCCAAAAGCTTTTTTTTTTTTTTTTCGAATCTATCATGTCGTTACTTATTGTTGTTGGGTCGTAACATCGGGGTAACAAGAGAGATCGCTTTTAAGCGGTTTTAAAATATATAATTATAACATTTCATTCCAAAATACATTTTTATCGATATAGCTGCTTAGCTCCTTGAACCGTGGGTGTATACTTTAGCTGAGCGGTAACAGCTGCCTGTCTGATAGCCAGTGGCTAAACAGGGGTTTAACTCCCAGACAACATGACACCACAATATTTCCTCCATTCTTTTAACACAGGAGGATATATATATATATATATATATATATATATATATATATATATATATATATATATAAAGAGGTAAATATTTTTATAAAAAAAAACTAACAATTAAAATATAATTCAGTGTGCATTTTTATTTTCATTCAGAAGAAAAATTGCTTTGAAATGGTGATCATTAAATAAAAAAGAAAGAAAGGAAAGAAGATTTTGCTTATTTTCTTTACCTATGGTGGGTTTAATAGTTCCACGCTTACATTAGTTTATTTTCAACATATTTTTAATCATTCTACTTTTTCAATAATTTTATTAATTATTTTTCATTGTATTCATTCCGCACATTAATTTTCGCTGTAAAGAATAAATAGAGCAGTCGATTTTGCTTTGTTTCAAACGATTTGTCATATTTTCCTTTGAACAGATAAAATATTTTAAAATTCCACCATTTATTTACGTGAAGAAGCGGAAAAGGGAAAGTAAGAAATTTTTTTTTTTTTTAAAGAAAGCAAAGCTTTTCCTAACTATTTTTATGGTACCTCTACTCTCATTATAACATAAATAATTCCTTGTGAATGAAATGGGAAAAAAGCGACATCTGGTGGCGACGTGAGAAGAAGGGATGCTAAATCGTTGGAAAAGAAGAGCAAGAGGAAAAATCATCATCTCTTTCGTCTGCTTCGTTGTCCTTAAACTACTTAAAAATGCCAGACTTTTTGGCGCCACATCGTCCCAGTCAATGGTAAAGCGTGGGCGCCCAAAACACAATCCCCCCTTCACTTACCCTAACCGGAAAAAGGCAGTGACGTACAGAGGACGTCACGTCCGTTTTCTGCAGTTTTCTGAATCGGTCCGATTTTTTCGTTTTCTGAAGTTCTGATGAAAAGTACTTCAGGGAAAAAAATATCACACAACAATGAAAATGGGTGGATTGCTTTTTCGTTTTTTTTTTTTTTTTTCCTTCTCCTGATTGTGACGCCTTCGTTTATTTCCTTGGATCGTTAGCTCCGGGAGCGATATCCCGGTTTTGTGGGGTTTCTGGAGTGTAGGCGTTAGAAAGTACGATTTCTGTTTATTTGACTTGTAGAGTGAAAATGAAAATAAAACGTGGAATGAGGATTCTTTCGAACTAAATCATTTAAATCTCCCGTCCTATTTTTGGTTTAATAAAGAAACTTGTACTTTTTTTCTTTTCTTCTTCAAAGCATTTCTTGGCCAAAAAGAATTAAATGACTACTTACAATTAAAAAGCTTTTAAGCTTTCTGTCTAAACCTTTTAAGGGTGTTTTTCGAAAGTTTTTGCCAAGAAACATAAAAGGGTCACAGTTTGAATATCTTAAACTTAAAGCTTTAATTTTTTTCACAGTATTGTCTGCATTGCTTAGGAGAAGGAACAAAGCTTAAAATTGACAACTGTTCTTTGGTTAAAAAATTATAAATTTTTATTAGAAAATCGCTAGTTTAGAGAAATTTTACACTTGAGTAAAACTATTAAATTTAATGAAAAATTCATAACCATTTGATGTTTTTATAGCACTAAATAATCCTATGTTGAAGGGACTATTCTTTAAAACAATAATAAAACTTGAGCTATTCCTAGTACTTTGTTCTATTTTTATTATCAACAAAGAAGTCGTTGACTACACCTCACTGGAAATTTATAAAAATTATATATTTTCTTTTGAATTTTATAATTTTTTTATTTTTGGCAATGACAAACAATGCTTGTTACAAGCCAACTTGAATCTAACCCAATTCATAAACAGTATGCAAAAACTGCATTTTAAAATTGAATGCCATAATTAAGTAAAATGTTTTTACTAAACAAATTTATAGTAAAAAAAGTAAAAAATTTAAATTATAAGATACTAGAATTCATTGTTTTTTCTTCTATTATGATGCCTAATTTAATTGAACAGTTAAATAAAGAGGGTTTTTATTAACTTTTTATGTGTAAAATTTTAAATGCTGTTAAAAATGTAAGCTTTTGCCAAAATTGTTCAATTGTTCCTTTGGTGGCTTAAATTTGTAAAAAATATTTGATGAACATTTGTAACTTTATATTTTTCCAATATATATATATATATATATATATACAAATTGCAAAACCGTGTGATTTAAACGGAAATTTTCTATAATCAGAAAAAAAGAAAAAGGAACTAATAAACACAAATACATTCAGAATTGAAAATAAGTAAAGTCTAAAACCAAAACAAAAGATTTTTTATTTCTACAAGTAATTCAATTTAATTAAGCAAATATGAGAAGTGCATAAAATGCACCTCTTTTTTTCAAAAAAAAAAATAATCTCATGTAACATTTCCCCCCTGTTTTAAGAAGTAAATCAAACGAAATTTAATAAAATGAAAAACTGATACGAAAAGTGAACTATTAAACTCAAATACATCGAAACAAGAAAATGTAAGACAATCAAAAGAATGATTAAGCGAGTGGCGAGGAAGTTGCTCGCCAAATTGTTTCAGAAACACAGAATAAACAAGAAAAGTCACACAAGCCGTTTCTCAACTAATAATGGAACAAAAGGAAGAAAAGAGCGTCCCTTAGATTGCTCGACGCGCCTTTTGTTTGACGAGTTGTCAGAAACGTTTCCAATTTGTGTCTTCCTTCCACGTTCTCTCCTGGCACCTTCTCCACCCCCTCCATGAAAAAGTTCGATTTTCTCTTCATCTGTATCTCGATAAGATCGAAGAGAAACTGTCGATATTGAAGAAGAATTTTGTATATTGGAATTAAGTGGCAAAGTTTGAGGAGATTAATTCGTTTCGTCTCTATGTTTAATGAGTTTTTCAAAAATGTAATTTGGAGTTTAAAAAAATTAAATATTCTCATGCTTTTAAATTAGTTTCTTTTTGTCATTGTTAAAAGTATGTCATAAAAACTTTATAAAATATGATTTGGTCTTTCAGAAGCAATCACTCTATTACGTTTCCAAAAGTGAAATTTATCCCTTTGGCTCAGATGGAACAGTGGTGCCCATTTATAAATATATATATTTTTCGAAAGCTCTAATTACGAGCAAAATTTATTTTAATATTATTTTATTATAATAGTTGATAAATAGTAGTCTAATAGTTGTTAAAAAAATATCTATTAGACTATCCGAATTATATTTCAACTCAGATATAAAATCCAAGAAAAGAAAATAGTTAAAAAATTTTTTTATTCATATTAAAAAAATTTTCAGTCATTGATTTTGTAAATTAGCAAAATTTAAATAATTAATGACTGTTTCTTTTAGATCTGAATAACTTCAAATAAGTACAAATTTTAAAAAAAATATCTTTTCGATGTGAACCGTGTTTGGAAGATTTTACCTTTAGCAAAGAGAACAACCCTGGTGTTTCATACTGTATTTCATAACCGTAAAATATTATAATGCTAAATATAATATTTCCACTTATTTTGACATAAATTAATACAAATTTTAAAAAAAAAATATGAAAATTTTGTTCAATAAAATTTTTGCGCCAAAGGGATCAAAATTTATGGTTTTAAATTATATTTTTAAAAAGAAACTAGGATTTCTTGGGGAAAAACTTTAGTCTTATTTAACTATAAAAACTTAATTTATTTTACTGTTTTTTAATTTCGATTATCAGATTATTAGATAGAAATTGGATTTAGTGACTGTTTTCGAGTGTTTACATAATAGAAAAAGATTTTCAATTCGTATTTTGAGACTTTTTCGCCAATTAATACAAGAAAGCGGCCGCAGTTAGAGTGTCTTAAACTTAAATTTTAAACTATGTTTTGTGTCTTCCAAAATAAAACATTGTCAGAATTTAATGTATGAAACTTTTTTTTTTTTTAAAATGCCTATTTGGCCAGATTTTTCGTAGATTTATGAGTCCCAAAAATGAAGCATTGTAACGCTGGTTTAATTTTTTTGTTTAATTCTTTAAAATGTAAATCACATATGCTTTTCTTTTTCCCAAAACTATGGCATTTCTTCATTTCGCGCCATTTTAATAGTTAGTATAAAGATCTTAGATTAAAAATAGGAATACTTAACATAATAACCATCAGTAGCTGATACACATTCACAGTAAATAAAAAATAACTCATTATTCGTTTTAAAAAAATATTATTTCACACATCGGTGAAGGCTTCAAAGAACAGCTTTAACTGGATTTGGCTACATTCAGTCATAGAGTAAACTTAAAAACTTGTCTTTTAGCTGCAAATTTAAACGCCGAGTACAAATAATGACATTTTATATACGCGTTAAGGATTTATAAATTTCACCAATTAAAAATTCATGGACCAGAAATAAAGGCGATGCCAAATTTTTATTTCCAATTGTCAACGTATGAACTATTAACTAATTTGTTCAAGTTCACTAAAAATAACGCCGAGAACTCAAATCCACTCCTCTGAGCCGCGATGGCTCAGGGGATAGAGCGTTCGCCTTCCAATGAGGCGAACCGGGTTCGAATCCCAGTCGATACGAATTCCGCATCCGGCTTGCACTGATCACAGTGCTGACGTGAAATATCCTCAGTGGTAGACGGATCATGGGTTAGAGTCCCCTTGCCGTCAGGCTAACCGTGGGAGGTTCTCGTGGTCTTCCTTACCATGTAGCGCCAACATTTAGATTTAATCAAAAAGTATCCATGTAACGCATCCATGTAACGCAAATGCGGGTTAGCTCCATCAAAAAGTCCTCCACGAAGGCAAATTTCTCCCAATACTCGATCCAGGAGTTCCCTTGTCTTCTGTATTGGGTTCAAAATTACAAGGCTACGGAGTTGAACATTAGTAGCCGTAAACCCATTAAGTTGGGTCGGCTGTTCAACGACGGTTATAAAAAAAAAAAAAAAAAAAAATCCACTCCTCTCATCGCTTAATGCTTTCAGTCTGTTAGTTTTTTTTTACTTGTAGAAATACATGGCTTCTCTTTAGATAAGAAAGTTATGCTTTTTTCCAGAGATGGTTAGTTTCTTCCAAGGTGAAAAAAAAACTTTAAAAAATTATTTCGGAAGAAAAATTTTTTTCGACCCAAATGGAAGAAATTGAAAATACTCTTTTTCAAAATTAACAACTATTAAAGAATTTTATAAAAATTTAACAATATCTTGTTTTAAGTATTTTATTAAATCTCAAGTTATTTAATGCAGAATTTTTAAATAAGTGAAACTTAGTAACAACAATTAGAAAAAATAAAAGTTCAAGAATTCCTTAAAATATTACAAGAACCACTTTTTCTTTCAATATTTTAGGAAAGAAGTATTGCAAAACCTTATTTTTAAATCATACAGAGAACTATTAAAGTAACATAATCAAATTTTATTTATTAATATTAACAAATCACATATTGAATTCGAATATTCTATTCCACATATTGAATCACATATTCTGCAACAAATCACATATTGAATTCGTAATTACAAACTAATTCTTAAAGTCAAATACTTTTAGGTATGAATACTGAAACCGAGTTTTTATTATTGAATATAAAAACTTCAATATGACGGTGGTCAGTTTACGAGAGGGTGACCACTTTGATCACTCTGCGAAGTTGTGTGGTGCCGGTCCTCTTTAACTGTTCAACAGAAAAGTAGACTTCGCTCATAGTTCGTTGGGCAAACAAAGGGAGGAGCCATCCTCTCCGATTTCTTCGGATCCTCCTCAGATATGTTTCTCAAACAGTCACCAATAGCGGAGTGTTTAGCTCTAGTGTGACGTAAATTTAAGTGTTACTACTCAATTATTTTGATGATGTGCTACTATTAATTAATTTTTATAAATGATTTTTACAAAATTTATTGCTTATTAATTGTATTAATCGTTTTATTTTTTTCAATTTCATCAAGCTTCTTCCATTTTGTCCTGGTTTTCAAACTTCTTTCCCGGTCCTGGAGCAAACAGGTTTCTCCCGGGTGAAATCCCAATCCCACTTTATTTTACAAACATAATTACTTTATTTTACACTTTTCATAAAATAAAGATTTATTTTCATGCATTTAAACGTAAATCTGACAATGACAAATTACAAATCATCTTCCCCAATAATCTCCTCTCAGGTCATAGACTAACTTTTCTACCATAGACTACTTTTCAAAACAATAGCTTTTATGTCCCCAGAGGGAAAAAAAGATACATTTTTCCCTTTTCCCACCTGCCTCTTTGGATCGTTGACGAGGAAAAAGACGATAGGGACCACCAAAAGTCACGTCTTTGGCCATGGTTAAAGGATAATGACAGGGGTGGAACAATTGTTCTCTCCTGAAAGATGACCTACTCTCTGAGCTACAGATTCGATCGTTTTATCCATCTTCGGTGGTCTTATTCTACCAACAGTAATAAGAAATAGTCTGTTTTGCTTTATTATTTTGTACGTTTTGCGTTTGGTAAACGATGTATATGCTCTGGAATTCGTATTTATAACGCCTATGAATATACTTTTTAATTATTGTTTTTCAACGTACAATTATAAAATGTCAGCTATTCACCATGGTTCGAATTCAGGTCGAAAATAAATAAATAAATATATATATATATATATATATATATATATATATATATATATATATATATATATATATATATATATATATATATATATATATATATATATATATATATATATATATATATATATATATATATATATATATATATATATTTATACATAAATATATATATATTTGTAGTGTTACAAAAGTGGTGTTGAATTTCGTCAACAAAAACTAAACCAGTATGAACCAGATTTTTTTTCGCTAATTATCAGCCGTTATTAAAATTTTTAGCTTAATATTTTTTATTATTATTGGATGTTGTTAGTGGGGTGGGGTAGCGAGAAGCAGAAATATGTAAATTTGCAATAAAATAATTATTGGTTTAATGATTATTTTTTTTTTATTGCAGGTGAAAGGGTAAAATCTCTCACAATTGCCTTCCTCGTTCAAATTGTTGATATATTAGAATGTTTTACTTCTCTAGGCCCCCAGAATAAATTTACAGGTTTATACATTTCCTTCTATGTTCATGGATATAAAATTAGTAAAATGGATTAAACATAAAGGGACATTTCGGGTGAAAAGACAATTCGAATTTAAGAGGACATTTTTCATAAAGATTTTCAAGACACTTTTTTCATGCTGTGTACTTTAATTAACTTCAAAGCTCAACAGAGATTTTGCATAAATGTAACTTAGACTTGTCATGTGACTCGTATAAAGTCACGTGATGATACTTTTGAGTCCACTGGGTAGTTATGGTTAACTGCTTATCTACATTATTAATTTGCATGTAAGTTAATTTTATGATAGATTTTGAACGCTCAAATTTTTTTTACATTCTCAATCAATGGTTTATCAATTTAAAACGCTTAATTTTCAAAACAAATTAATATATTATCTATCAATAAAATTATAAACCTGATAGAGGATTTAAAAAGTTTTAGTAGCATTATATGTGAAGTGTAAGTTTCAACAAAAGCAATAATAAATAACTTAAAACTGCTGTAAAGATTGATTTATTTTGCCTCAAAATATATGAATGAATAAACTCCTTGTTACATTTTTCTACTTTTTTAGCTTCAAACTAAAGAAAAAAATAAAATAAAAGGGTAGTTAATTTAAAGAGTTATATGCTTCGATGGCAACAACTGCAAGAGTAACATCGTCATAAAAAAAATCAGACATAAACATCCTTATTGACTAAGTAAAAACACTTTATTCTAAAGAATCCTACAATATTTACTTTACGAACAAAGTTAAAAGAAAATCGATAACTAAATGTCAACACTGAATCAAGATATATAAGTTCAGAAAAGTCAGTGAACGGAAACAAACGTTCTGATATCGGAGAAATGACTTAACAAATCACCACTTTATAGAACTGTAAGATGTATAAAGAGAGGGAAATACTTCTCTGCTGGCATTATAGAAAGCATGAATAATTCGTTGAAAAGAAGCCAGGAAATAAAGTCAAGTCATTAATTCCGGCTCGTATTTACTCGTAACATTTCGAAGAAGAAGAATACTTCCCAATTTCTTTTTTAAAGAAATAAAGTTGGAAAAAAATACTCGAGTAATTTTTATTTCGTCACAATTATTCTAAATCGTTTGATTTTAATGCTTCATTTTAATACAAACGATTTTTTTACAAAGATTGACTTTTGTTAAAGTATATGAAAGTTCTACAGTTCTGCAAGAAATATTTCAAATTTTACAAAAGCTAAAACTATAGCTTAAGAATAATTTTAACTCTAAAATTGAAAACTTTTCACTGTTAAATAAAATAAAATTTTAAAAATTTAATAAAATTAACTTTAAAAGAAGCCTAGAAATAAAGTCAAGTCATTAACTCCAGCTTACTAAGTCCGGCAGGTCCGGCTTTCAAACAAGTAACAGTTCGAAAGGAAAGAATACTTCAAAAAATTATCCCAATCTGTTTTTAGAAGAAATAAACTCGAGATGGTGATCAGGAGTAATTTTTATTTCATAAGAATTATTCTAAATCGTTTGCTTTTAACATTACATTAAAATTACCAGTTTAAAACAAACGATTTTTTATAAAGATTGTCTAAAATTATATTTTCTTCAAACAATTTGTCAAAATCACCTTTTAAATTTTACATATATCCTAAAAATATTGCATTAATATAGTTTCCAACTATAAAGTGTCAGTTTTTTATCGTTTTAGTAAAGATTTTAAAGAATTTCTTCAAAAAAACTTTAAAGAAAAAGCCGTTGCTAAAGTCAACTCATTAATTCCGGCTCATATTTACTCGAAGCAGTTAGAAGAGGAAATGTTCGTAATAAAAGTTTTGAAGAAAAGCAAAAAATAAAATAAAATAGAGAAAGTAAACTCTAGTATGTCAAAATTATTTTATTTTTTAGGATTTATAAAAAATAATTTTTATCAAGGCTTTTGTGTCTTGTTTTAGTAAAAAACAGTTCTCCATTTATTTCTTCTAAAAGAAATATATCAAAATTTTATTTCAAATTCTACACAACCTAAAACTATTGCATTTGAATAGTTCGTAACTATTAAAGTGTCAATTTTTCTTTATTAAATAAAAGAAAACAGAAAACATTTTAACAAAAACAACAGTTTCAACAAAGAAGCCGGAAACTAAATTCATTAATTCTTGCTCATATTTATACATAACGATTCGAAGAAGAAACTTTTTCCCATTTCATTCTAAACGAAATCAAATTAAATCGGGAGAAATTTTAATTCATTAAACTTATTCTAATTGGTCGAGTTTTATTTGTTTGATAAATTGCATATAAAATACAATTGAAAAAAAAACGATTTTTATTAAGGCAGTCTCATCTCATATCAAAATATAAAAAAACTCCTACATTCATATATACTACTAGAAACTTTTTAAAATCAATTTTCAAAATAAAGTAATTTAAGTAAATTGTTGCCTATCTGCAATACCTATTGGCAATACACATGCATGCACATTGTTTTTCTTCAAAATTTTAATTACAAGTTTAATTATTGTTTTATATTATTATGAAAAACCATAATAAATGTATAAAATTCAATTTTAAAAACCTTTTATAGAAAATTTTATGGCATATAAATATCTTATTAGTTGAGTCTAGTGGATTTATTTTTTTCATGATAAAAATGTTAAGAAAAAAAACGATAAAAATAACAAATAATAAGCAAAAAATAAATAAGTTATAAATAAAATAAAAATTTAAATTTATTACTTTTTGAGAAGTAATTAATGGATATTGATTAAATTTTTTAATACAATATATGTATTAATTAAATTTAATTAAAAGTTTTATAAGAGTAAATTATTTTATTGTATTTGAATTGTTTATTGATTGTGTAGAAATTTGAGCTATCATTGTTAAGCTATGAAATGACCTAATTATTCAGAAGTTAAAATGTAATAAAGGACATACAATAGAAAAACTTGCAGAAACACAACAATTATCATGTTTTTAAAATCACTATTAAAGATTCACAGCTTTGTTGAAAATACAATTATAGATTTCAGAAATTTGAGCTATCATTGTTAAGCTATGAAATGACCTAATTATTCAGAAGTTAAAATGTAATAAAGGACATACAATAGAAAAACTCGCAGAAACACAACAATTATCATGTTTTTAAAATCACTATTGAAGATTCACAGCTTTGCTGAAAATACAATTATAGATTTCAGAATTTTGAATTATCACAGTTAAACTTTCAAATGACCTAACTAATAGGAAGTTGGCCGGGATAGCCTAGTCGGCAGGGCGGTGGACTCACGTTCGAGTGAAAGGGAATTCGAATCCAGCCGGCCGAAGACTCCCCGTGTAGTATATGATGACTGTTACAGGTTAACCTGGTCGGGCCACAAAGTTCTGCATGATCCCCTAACAAATCAATTCCTCTGGGGTACTGAATTGAAGATTGATCGTTCTCTAGTTCAGGTCAAAATTACGACCTGTGAATGAATGAATGGATGTATGGATTGGTTCGCCCTATAAACGGGTGTGGCAGAAGTCAAGTTCTTGGCCATTGATGGCTTCACTGGAAAACACACACAATCGCACCCTGTCTCCTTAATGGCCGACGACAACAACATTAGGAAGTTAAAATATGATAAATGACATATAATAGAGTAGTAGTGGTTCATTTACGTGGTACTAGAGCTGCCCAATGGGCTATTGGCAATGGTCTGGGAAACATCCCTGAGGATGATCCAAAGACATGCCATCACAATTTTGATCCTCTGTGGAGGGTCCAATACCGCACAACCTCGGTCCCTACGCAGACTGATCCAAATGGTCACCCACCCGCACACTGACCGCAGCCAGTGGTGCTTGACTTCGGTGATCTGCTGGGAACCGTGTCTTAACGATCAGTCCACTGCGGGACGACATATAATAGAAAAACTTATAGAAACTGAACCGTAATTATGCTTCTAAAAAACAAAGCAGCACGACTTATACTCGTTTCCCAATGAATTTCCCATTAAAAATTTTCTCAATTAATTTAAAAATTTTAACCGACAAAATAGTCAAGAGCATTTAGCAGAAAGATATTGAGTATAATTAATTTTTAATTGCTGAGTTAAACTTCTAAAGATCTAATAACTTAAAGTCTCCAAGAAAAGCAGCAAATCATAATACATAATAAAAAACTGGAATTATTTTAGTTCAATGGATTGTTTTAATCTTTAGCTTAATTAATTATTAATTATGTTGATTTTCGTAATTAATGCGTATTTTGGAGGAAAAAAATAAATTCATGTATCCTAAATCAGAATTAAACAAAAGCACATTTTCTTACTAAATCAAAAACTTAATATATTTTTAAATGCTTCGAACACACAAATTCTTAGAACACACACATACACTTCGAACACACAAATTATTTTCAAAACTATCAGTTTTCATGAAGAAGGATTTTTTTTTTCTTTTTCGAAAAGCATTTTCATTCTCTGAATCAATTCTTCTTTTAAAACAAATCGCCCAGATCAAAATAAAGGAAGGCTAAAAAAATTTTGACAACAACTTTAGAACCAAATGGATGCTCCATAAAAAAATATCGCTTTTTTTTATCAATCAATTCGCGGTGATTTTTCTGAGATGTATGTGTATTTATGAAGAAGAAAAAAAAAGAATCTCGTCGATGATCGAGCTATCTCCTCTCAGAATTTCAAACAGCAAAGATCGAACAAAGTTGAGATCTTTTAGTATGCAGTTGTTGTCTGCGAAAGGGAGGACAGAACATCGTAGTGGCATCATTCTCTCGCACCTAACCTCCTTTCTCAACACCTCCCACTTTTTCTTCGATTTGCTTACGTGAAGAGATTCGAAACTTTAAGTTTGGATGAACGAGGAGAAGTTCTATTCTACTGTAAGCCATTTCGCTTAAAGTTAGGAATGTTTCTTTTTGCCTTTTCAAAATAAGACTTAAACGGAAAAAAAAGGATTATTTTATCGTCTCTAAAACAACTCAGTTAAAGATAGATAAAAATAAAATTTAATAGCTTCAATAAAATAAAAAACTATATTTTTCTTTGCTTTCCAGCATTAAAAATTATATTCACACGATTCCTTGCCGGCTCTAACGTAAAACATATTCGTTGTAGAAAAATATCGGTTTATAACCCATTGCTTCCATTTTGTTCATTGAAATTTTTCGTATCTTTCCTCTCCATGTAATGCCGATGTACGTTAGTGAATATCAAAATCTCTACGTTAGTTATTCTTCCCGGCAACGAAATTATCTCGATAAATGACCCAAGTTTTCTTTTGCTTTTGACAAGATCCACACTTACAAGAATGTTCATCGATAGAATGTTCATAGATTGTCAAAGAATGTTCTTTCATAATTATAAAACAAAATGAACTGAAATTAGTGATATTTGGAGGCTAGATTCCAATAGTGGGCGTCTTTCTTCCTTTTGAGATAGAGGACCTTAACCTTTTAGGAGTGGTGCATAAAATCTGTCCCACATATTTTAGTTAATTAAATAAACCATGGTAGTCGTAAACTCAAAACTGAGTCGACTGTTCAACGACGGTTATAAAATAAAATAAAATTGTATAAACCAAGCCACGGTGGCTAAAAAGATAGAGTGTTCGCGTCCCAATAAAGTGACCAGGTTCAAATCCCAGTGATAGCTGATTGATACGATTTATACTCTGATCACAGTGTTGACGTAAAATATACACAGTGGTATATTGGATCGGGCTAATCGTGGCCGGTTTTCGATGTTTACTTCTCCATTTACGCATATGCAGGTTAGTTTCGTCAAAAACTCCTTCACGAAAGTGAGTTGTCTCAATTCTTGATCCAGGAGTTCATTTGTCGTCTGGTTCAGGTTTAAAATTAGAAGGCTATGAAGTTAAACATTGATAGTCGTAAACTGAAATTGGGTCGGCTATTCAATGCCAGTTATAATTCCCCATGTATATAATACTAAGGTATGATAAAAGTATTGAATTATTACGAGAAATATGGTAGTAGAGAAAATAATATAAGCCACTAAATTTTTAATAGTTTTTACCTTTTAAAGTACGCAATTTTTAATCAACCCCTTTATATTTTGAAAAAATAAAAATAAAATTCAAATCATCTCTTTATGAACGAACGAGCGTACGATGACCACATTGCTTAAGGCTTTTCTTGACTAAGCCTGAAGTCTGAGTCTAGAGTCTAGGAGAGAGATTCTCAAAGTGCATTGTTTTTCCTGCCTTGTCTGATTTGACCCCACTGTTTGGCATCAGAAATAGGCTGCAGTCGTACTAATTTTAGATGGATTTAGAAATGACTTATGAACATGAAGGGAAAGATGGAGTCGGCCTTCAATTCAAATAGGGCCTTTAAATGGCCCCTTAGTTCAACAAATGAAGTTTAACTACAGCATTAAAAAAAATCGAGTAATAACTAAAACTAAAAATAACAATTCATTATTAAATAACGATATTAATAAAATAACGATATTAATAAAATAACGATAAGTGTAAACACGTGGTTGTTTTTTATAGAGCAAATCAAAAGAGTTAAGTGGGGAAAAAAAAGAATTAAAAGTGTATCAATTATATTAGAATATCACCAAAGTAATAATCAGTATCAAAAAACACTTTTAAAGAATTATCGATTAACTTAGAAGGAAATAAGGATAAACTTAAGAACTGAAAAGTTCTATTCTAGAATTATAAATATTTGTATTTAATTTATTAAAAGAACTCAAAACAAATTAAATACTGAGTACTAAAATAGATTAAAAATAACGAGTATAGGTTTCTGTTGGCGTAAAAAACACCAGTCTTACAATATATAAAACACAGTAATTGGATAACATACAATAATCTAATTACAAACCAAAATGATAGAATAAATTATTTTTAAGTTTTATCACATTTGCTACATTAGTTAATTTTCATAAACATAATAACAAAAGTTTCTGATTATCATTGTATATTCCTTATCAGTCTAACTGGCTGTTATAAATAGCATGAATATTTTAAAAGTGGATTTATAAATAATACCATATTAATAGAATAAACTGGACGAATTTATTATACGAGTCTTCTGCGTAAGATATTTGTAAAAATAATCCATTAGAAACCTTTATTACTAATTTAACCAACCATTTCATCAAATATATATAAAAAAAAGTCAATTTTATGCAAAGTAAACTACTTATTTTTTTAAAAATGTTTGTTTTATCTTCAGGGATGTTTTCCAGGCCGTCGCCAAAAGCCCATTGTTCAGTTCCAGTGCGACAACTAAGTACTACTACTATTACTACTGTTTTAGCCAATCAAAATTAAGCTAATCATAAATGGCTTTTAAGATGACTTTCTCATTGTCAAATTTAATTTGAACAAGTATTTGTAACCAGAATTTTTAAAAAATCTTTTTTTTTATGCCATGCTTAACATTTTTCCTTAATATTGAAATTTAATTCATTTTCAAAATACGGAAAAATTTCGCTATTTAAATGTGCTGTTGATAAAATGATTAAAGTCTTTATATAAATTTTAAGATAAAGTTTTTTTTTTTAAATGCAAAAGATCAAAATGAACCAGCTGCGTTTAGTAGACTAAAAAATCTTTGTTTTTAACACTTTCCAAAGCAGCACGTGTAATAAAGACCATAAGTCCAAGATAAATACGAAGTTTCAAGGGCTCTAAGGTGACCTCCGATAAATCTAACCGAAGTTTTGCACCTCGCCCGGGAAAATATCCAGGGGTGGATTTTCTGGATCACCCGGGATAAAAGAGGAAACTATAAGGCTGCCCAGATACAATATAGTAAAATAAATACTTCCGTTATTTTTAAAGTGTAGCTCAAACCAAATCGATAAAATTTTTGGTATTGATAATAAAAGTTCAAAAAGAAGTGTGTAAAAATTAATTTTAGATCAAACGTAGAATTTCTTTTATTTTAAAGTAGCAAATCATAAATTTCGAAAAGATATAATTAGACTTTATAAAGAAATACTTAGACAAAATTCGGAAGTACTAGTTTACCAACTTTTTTTCCTTGATTTATTAATGATAAAGAAGTTTGGAATTCTAAGGTTCGAAATTTTTAATATTATAGCTTTGCAATTTTTTAAATATCTAAATTTAAATGAATTTTAATAGATAAGGATTTATAAATCCTTTCCATGCTTAACAATAAGTGAGATTTTTTCTTATTTCTACTTTTAAATTCACTACAAGTATTAAACAAATTGTTCCAAATTTTAGATATTGTATAAAAAACATGCAGTTTTACTCTATAATTAAAACAACGTTAAACAATGACTTGTTTTTCACCTTTAAGCTAGCCGTATGCCAATAAAACGTAATTATAAACCAAATTCCTTTGCTTCAAATCTCGATAAATCCCTGTTTTATAATTTTAAATCCTTCTAAAACAGTCAAAATTTCAGTTCAAAAGTTACAACAATTCAATTCAACAATTCAACAGTTACAACAATTCAAACTATACATAATACTACACAGAACTTTACATAGCGCTACACAGAAAACTCTATTTTATAAAGTTTGCATTTATTTTTTTCACATAAAGAGAAACATGTTAATTTCCTTTCCCGCAAAACCCGATAACTTAATTCCTTGTGCTACGAATTCAATCAGCTTATTCATATACGAATGGATTATAAAAAAATGGCTTAAAAATTATGTCCAATCAATTTTATTTTTATCGTGGTTTTTTCCAAATTTTACTATAATGCTTTATGTTTTTGACAGTAATTCTGTTAACGAAATTGTTTATCTATTATTTTAGCATAAAACGTGCATTATCTCTAACTACTCTCTAGAAGTTACACGATTTTCACACTTTCCCGCTCTCGGTCACCGAGGTTTTTTGCTTATCTCCAAGCAAGTATATTTCAGTTTTTTTCATTGAAGCGTATTGTGATGTGGGAAATTTTTGTTGTGGAAACCATGGTAAGAGAGGAAGGTAGGGAGAGTGGGAAAATCATGCAACGCCTATTCGATTTACAAAGAAAATAATAATATTTAACTTTACATTTATTAATTTCATTATTTTTTCAGCAGTCATGTTGTATGAAAATGTTTCAATTTATTCCAACTTCACAACCTAGCTTTGAAAATAAAATTCAATACTTTTATTTTATTTTATTGCCCGAAAAAATGCTTCTCTTTTCATAATCAAAAATAAAATCAATGTAAAGAATGAACTAAATAACTTTTTCGGAAAAGCCCAATTGGGAAAACTGTATAACATTCAACTTAATAAAAAGTCAGCGTTAATTAATAAGAATGTTTTAGTTGATTATATCACATTGTTAAATATTTTATTTTGCTAATTTATATAAATTAATATGGAACTATTAAAATCGCTATAGCAAAACACAAAAGAATACATTATAATACAGTTTATGCCAGTACAGTAGTGTGACTGCATAAAATAAAAAATATAATTTCGATGAAAATATGTGTTTCTTGTCTATTTTTGGCTAAAAATAACGAACTCAAAATTTTTCGTTTAATATGCGCCATTTTCCCGAAGTATCCATTTTATACTAGCTACTTCACGTATTTACACATTGTGCATAATGGCAAATTACAGGCGTGTAAAAGTTGTTTTTGTCTATACTGATGATTTTGGCAAAATTTTTACCGAGAAGCATTTACCACATACCATGCCACTGTGACCGTAGCTATATCGGACAAACCAAACGCGCTTTAAAACTTAAATTATAGAAACACAACAAAAAAATGTCCGTCATCAAGAATTCGCTAAAATATCTGTTGTACATTGTTGGAAACTTGGGCACAAATTTAATTTCAAAAATGTCACACCAACTTATGTGTTGCCCTGGAATCCTGTTTCGTTCATATAAATGCCTATATTCCCTTGTTAAGGACTTCAGTTCCTCATCAAATCTCCATAGCACATGGAAATGGGGGCGTGCTATGATTTGCCTCTCTCGGCCGCAGCCATCTTTCTTGTTTGTTTTTTCTCCCTTATTTATTTTTCACTTTTTATTGGCTAAATGAGTTTTTTTTGTTTTGCTTTCAATTTATCATGGTTTTTCTAGTTTTAATTTTCCGCTTTATTTGTTATCTATTTTTTCGTTGACAATTTTACGCTTTTTGTTACAAATCTTTTTCACTTTCCTCGTTCACGTCTGGCAAGTCTTGAAAATGTGCACTTATTTTTCAGCGCTCAAAATCATATTTTTCGCTCCCTCATATTTTTCGAACCTTCATATTTTTTAAAAAAAATAATATTTTTGCACTTTCTAACATATATCAATCTTTTCATGATAGCAAAATTGCTTCAAACTTTTTATTTTGGAATACAAATGAGTTTTTGCTTTTATTTCTGTTACAATAATTGATATTATGAATTATTTATTAGTTTCACACTCATTTTCTTACTAAGTATACTTCAGGTTTCTTAAATTGAATAAAACTTTTAAAACTGTTTTTATGGTTTATCGTACTCATATATATCACTACGTTTCATTCTTTTTAACTTTGATGATATTGGGATAAATTAAAAAAGCATTGTTTTTAGATGTTTTGCATTTGGTGTGAGACGATAAATCATTTCTTTTCTTATTTATCATTTATTCAGTTATCGTTTTTAATTACTGTTGATTTCTCTTCAAAAAAGAGTTATTTTAAATATTTATATTATCTTAGATTTTTACTATTCTGAAGATTTTAAAATTATTAATATATATATATATATATATATATATATTGCATACACAGTAAAATGTTTGGTAACAGAATCCTATGTCCATGAGCCGTACATCAAACATTACTTAAAGATTTCCTCTCCTGTATCCGCTATGCGTCACCGAGTATATATTTCTAGTGGAATAGAATACTCCGCCCTCCTCCAAAAAGGTCTATGGCACCTTTTTCTCGATTTTCCCGCGTGGGAATATTCAATTCATTCCTTTTTGGGTAAATGACTCCGATTATTGATTAAATGGTGAGAGTAACACTCTTCCACGAATACTCTTATGGGAAATGCCACGGGATGACTATTACTAGTACAGAGAGAGCTGTTTCAGAGTGTATTTATATCTCTGGCAGTGGGAGGAGGAAAGGGAGGAGCAGCTTTAAGTTCTTTACAGTTTAAATGTCATATCGGAGAGTTAGGGCCTTGAGAATTTGAATAAGTAATTTTGTAACAGTTTGTGGAATATTCAGAAGTTAACAATACATGAGAGAAAATAATCGTATTTATTTGTGAAATGTAAAAAAAATTATAAACATATCTGTAAAACGTCACGGTGGGAATTTCCAGTGGTGGTAGATAATTTATTACGAAATTGATACGCCCTTTGTCTTTCATTTTAAGTTCGGCAAAAATATAATTATTTTCTTGTTTTTTATATTAAAAAAATAGCTTTAAAAACATAAGAGAAAAACATAGTTCATAATTTATACATTTCTTGTTATTATTAGAATTAGTTTTACGTCAGTGCTTTAGTTAATGTTGGAATATGATCAAATACTCGACAAATTCTAGTTTTGTTTATATAACCAGCGTTGAAGAGTCAACCCGATTCTGAGTTTGGGACGACTCCGCATCCTTATAACCTTGAGCCCAACCCAAGCACTGGAACAAACAAGCCTTCGTTGGGACTCTTTTATATGGAACTACATGGAGAGGAAAACAGTGAAAACCTCCCACGTTTAGCCTGATGGCATGACTTTGCACTACTGACCACGGTGTTGGACCTATGATTCGTACGAGCCAGAGCAGAATTAGTATCAACCAGCCACCGCTGGGATTCGAACCAGGTTCACCTCATTAGGAGGCGATCGCTATATCTTCTGAGACACTACGGCTTAGACAAAAATCAATCAACAATTCGATTTGAAAAAGAAAAAAAAGCAATTCTATTTGTGTCGGGCAGAAATTTTTCGTGGTTAAACGCCAACCACGAAGTTTTCCAGTCAAAACACAGTATCTCCTGTTGAAAAATTAATAATTATCAGTCGAGTTTGATACAGAAATTAGAAGGGTGATGACGTAAGAGGTCTTCATTTTTAATCTCAGACCTAGTTTATCTTATTATTGTAAATTAGATAATATGTTAGTAATATCGTCATTTTTGTTTACTAATAAATAGTTGTTTGATTAAATACTACATTTTCCTATGGCACAGAACTTCAGTTAAAATGTAAGCACCCTTGCTAGTTAGGCAGCTATTGAAATTTTGATTGACGATACATTCTTTGCGATGGAAATAAGGCAATAAATTCTACTTTTAACTGACTTGCTTTTTTTTAGCAAGCACGAATTTCTGGAAAATATTTTAGAGCTCTGGCTAGTCGAAAAGGGATTAGAAGATTTGACTCTCAGATACAAATGAAAACAATTTAATTAAAGCTTAGTTAAAACAATTACAAGAAGGTTTATTTAAAAAAAATCAAACTGCTTTTTTTTGTGTAATCCCATAAACCAATAATAATGCAGTTTGCGTTCTTCTCATAATAATAAAAATGTTAAACATAAATTATTTTTTAAATTCTTTCTTATTTCAATTTCACTTTACCTATTTCCAACGTATTGAAAGCTTCTCCGTCATATAATTATACTAGATATATTTCCCATTTAAGTTAATGATATTTTTGCTTCAGTCTTTTTTTCTCTTCAAATTTAAATTTGAGGAAAACAATCTATTGATATCTTCATACTTTATAACACAGGCTTAAAGTGGACAAAACTTATCAGTAACAGTCATAAATAATTGTTACAAAATAGCAATAGTTATAAAAATATCATATTATCATTAAAAAAACAATTATATAATGTGACCAAAAAGTCTTCGAGGAAAAACCTTAACTTTATAATTTGTCTCAAATATATAAATAAAAAAAAATTTATAGCAATATTTCATCGATCAAAAGAGCAACACTTCTCGTACCTGCTAACTTCTCGTACCTCTCGTACTTTCTGAGTGAAAAGGAAAGAGGAAGAAAAAAAAGGAACTCTGTAAAAGTGTTTTCTCCTTTGAGGTATTCGTCTCGCAAGGAAAAAAATACTCCGAGCTGTCGATTTTAGTAAACATTGTTATCTTACTTTTTTCCCCTTCTAATATTTATTTATTATTTTTTTTAAGTGCGCTTGCATTAAAAAAAGCCATCAGACATTAGATATATTTTTTGTACTATGTATAATGACATCATTTTGAAAAGGATCATAACCTGGCAGAAAAGTAAATTTTGTATTGACATATATTCAACCAATTTACCGTTCAAAAATGTCTATCGAACTATTATATCTATTAACTTTTACAATTTGGACATTTTAAGCACTTTTGCCGTCAAATAAGTTACTGCTTAAAGTATATTGAGTTGATATTTTTTGTTAAATATTATGTTCTTCAAATAAATGTTATTAGGTTCAGTTTTTAAACACCATATATTTTTGTGTGTCATGTATAATGACATCATTTTGAAAAGGAATATAACTTGGCAGAAAAGTAAATTTTGTATTGACATACTTCCAACCAATTTACCGTTCATAAATATCTATCGAACTATTATATCTATTAACTTTTACAATTTGTACATTTTACGCACTTTTGCCGTCAAATAAGTTACTGCTTAAAGTATATTGAGTTGATATTTTTTTGTTAAATATTATGTTCTTCAAATAAATGTTATTAGGTTCAGTTTTTAAACACCATATATTTTTTTGTGTCATGTATAATGACATCATTTTGAAAAGGATTATAACTTGGCAGAAAAGTAAATTTTGTATTGACATACTTCCAATTTACCGTTCAAAAATGTCTATCTAACTATTATATCTATTAACTTTTACAATTTGTACATTTTACGCACTTTTGCCGTCAAATAAGTTACTGCTTAAAGTATATTGAGTTGATATTTTTTTGTTAAATATTATGTTCTTCAAATAAATGTTATTAGGTTCAGTTTTTAAACACCATATATTTTTTTGTGTCATGTATAATGACATCATTTTGAAAAGGATTATAACTTGGCAGAAAAGTAAATTTTGTATTGACATACTTCCAATTTACCGTTCAAAAATGTCTATCGAACTATTATATCTATTAACTTTTACAATTTGTATATTTTACGCACTTTTGCCGTCGAATAAGTTACTGCTTAAAATTTATTGAGTTGATATTTTTTTGTTAAATATTATGTTCTTCAAATAAATGTTATTAGGTTCAGTTTTTAAACACCATATATTTTTTTGTGTCATGTATAATGACATCATTTTGAAAAGGATTATAACTTGGCAGAAAAGTAAATTTTGTATTGACATACTTCCAATTTACCGTTCAAAAATGTCTATCGAACTATTATATCTATTAACTTTTACAATTTGTACATTTTACGCACTTTTGCCGTCAAATAAGTTACTGCTTAAAGTATATTGAGTTGATATTTTTTTGTTAAATATTATGTTCTTCAAATAAATGTTATTAGGTTCAGTTTTTAAACACCATATATTTTTTTGTGTCATGTATAATGACATCATTTTGAAAAGGATTATAACTTGGCAGAAAAGTAAATTTTGTATTGACATACTTCCAATTTACCGTTCAAAAATGTCTATCGAACTATTATATCTATTAACTTTTACAATTTGTATATTTTACGCACTTTTGCCGTCAAATAAGTTACTGCTTAAAGTATATTGAGTTGATATTTTTTTGTTAAATATTATGTTCTTCAAATAAATGTTATTAGGTTCAGTTTTTAAACACCATATATTTTTTTGTGTCATGTATAATGACATCATTTTGAAAAGGATTATAACTTGGCAGAAAAGTAAATTTTGTATTGACATACTTCCAATTTACCGTTCAAAAATGTCTATCGAACTATTATATCTATTAACTTTTACAATTTGTACATTTTACGCACTTTTGCCGTCAAATAAGTTACTGCTTAAAGTATATTGAGTTGATATTTTTTTGTTAAATATTATGTTCTTCAAATAAATGTTATTAGGTTCAGTTTTTAAACACCATATATTTTTTT
This sequence comes from Parasteatoda lunata, assembly GCA_949128135.1. Taxonomy (NCBI): domain Eukaryota; kingdom Metazoa; phylum Arthropoda; class Arachnida; order Araneae; family Theridiidae; genus Parasteatoda; species Parasteatoda lunata. The sequence continues at coordinate 81,034,423 of OX421972.1, read as the reverse complement.
GTGTCATGTATAATGACATCATTTTGAAAAGGATTATAACTTGGCAGAAAAGTAAATTTTGTATTGACATACTTCCAATTTACCGTTCAAAAATGTCTATCGAACTATTATATCTATTAACTTTTACAATTTGTACATTTTACGCACTTTTGCCGTCAAATAAGTTACTGCTTAAAGTATATTGAGTTGATATTTTTTTGTTAAATATTATGTTCTTCAAATAAATGTTATTAGGTTCAGTTTTTAAACACCATATATTTTATTGTGTCATGTATAATGACATCATTTTGAAAAGGATTATAACTTGGCAGAAAAGTAAATTTTGTATTGACATACTTCCAATTTACCGTTCAAAAATGTCTATCGAACTATTATATCTATTAACTTTTACAGTTTGTACATTTTACGCACTTTTGCCGTCAAATAAGTTACTGCTTAAAGTATATTGAGTTGATATTTTTTTGTTAAATATTATGTTCTTCAAATAAATGTTATTAGGTTCAGTTTTTAAACACCATATATTTTTTTGTGTCATGTATAATGACATCATTTTGAAAAGGATTATAACTTGGCAGAAAAGTAAATTTTGTATTGACATACTTCCAATTTACCGTTCAAAAATGTCTATCGAACTATTATATCTATTAACTTTTACAATTTGTACATTTTACGCACTTCTGCCGTCAAATAAGTTACTGCTTAAAGTATATTGAGTTGATATTTTTTTGTTAAATATTATGTTTTTCAAATAAATGTTATTAGGTTCAGTTTTTAAACACCATATATTTTTTTGTGTCATGTATAATGACATCATTTTGAAAAGGATTATAACTTGGCAGAAAAGTAAATTTTGTATTGACATACTTCCAATTTACCGTTCAAAAATGTCTATCGAACTATTATATCTATTAACTTTTACAATTTGTACATTTTACGCACTTTTGCCGTCAAATAAGTTACTGCTTAAAGTATATTGAGTTGATATTTTTTTGTTAAATATTATGTTCTTCAAATAAATGTTATTAGGTTCAGTTTTTAAAAACACCATATATTTTTTTGTGTCATGTATAATGACATCATTTTGAAAAGGAATATAACTTGGCAGAAAATTAAATTTTTTATTGACATACTTCCAACCAATTTACCGTTCAAAAATGTCTATCGAACTATTATATCTATTAACTTTTACAATTTGTACATTTTAAGCACTTTTGCCGTCAAATAAGTTACTGCTTAAAGTATATTGAGTTGATATTTTTTTGTTAAAGTATGTTCTTCAAATAAATGTTATTAGGTTCAGTTTTTAAACACCATATAATTTTTTGTGTCATGTATAATGACATCATTTTGAAAAGGATTATAACTTGGCAGAAAAGTAAATTTTGTATTGACATACTTCCAACCAATTTACCGTTCAAAAATGTCTATCGAACTATTATATCTATTAACTTTTACAATTTGTACATTTTAAGCACTTTTGCCGTCAAATAAGTTACTGCTTAAAGTATATTGAGTTGATATTTTTTTGTTAAAGTATGTTCTTCAAATAAATGTTATTAGGTTCAGTTTTTAAACACCATATAATTTTTTGTGTCATGTATAATGACATCATTTTGAAAAGGATTATAACTTGGCAGAAAAGTAAATTTTGTATTGACATACTTCCAACCAATTTACCGTTCAAAAATGTCTATCGAACTATTATATCTATTAACTTTTACAATTTGTACATTTTACGCACTTTTGCCGTCAAATAAGTTACTGCTTAAAGTATATTGAGTTGATATTTTTTTGTTAAATATTATGTTCTTCAAATAAATGTTATTAGGTTCAGTTTTTAAACACTATATATTTTTTTGTGTCATGTATAATGACATCATTTTGAAAAGGATTATAACTTGGCAGAAAAGTAAATTTTGTATTGACATACTTCCAATTTACCGTTCAAAAATGTCTATCGAACTATTATATCTATTAACTTTTACAATTTGTACATTTTACGCACTTTTGCCGTCAAATAAGTAACTGCTTAAAGTATATTGAGTTGATATTTTTTTGTTAAATATTATGTTCTTCAAATAAATGTTATTAGGTTCAGTTTTTAAACACCATATATTTTTTTGTGTCATGTATAATGACATCATTTTGAAAAGGAATATAACTTGGCAGAAAATTAAATTTTTTATTGACATACTTCCAACCAATTTACCGTTCAAAAATGTCTATCGAACTATTATGTCTATTAACTTTTACAATTTGTACATTTTAAGCACTTTTGCCGTCAAATAAGTTACTGCTTAAAGTATATTGAGTTGATATTTTTTTGTTAAAGTATGTTCTTCAAATAAATGTTATTAAGTTCAGTTTTTAAACACCATATATTTTTTTGTGTCATGTATAATGACATCATTTTGAAAAGGATTATAACTTGGCAGAAAAGTAAATTTTGTATTGACATATATTCAACCAATTTACCGTTCAAAAATGTCTATCGAACTATTATATCTATTAACTTTTACAATTTGGACATTTTAAGCACTTTTGCCGTCAAATAAGTTACTGCTTAAAGTATATTGAGTTGATATTTTTTGTTAAATATTATGTTCTTCAAATAAATGTTATTAGGTTCAGTTTTTAAACACCATATATTTTTGTGTGTCATGTATAATGACATCATTTTGAAAAGGAATATAACTTGGCAGAAAAGTAAATTTTGTATTGACATACTTCCAACCAATTTACCGTTCATAAATATCTATCGAACTATTATATCTATTAACTTTTACAATTTGTACATTTTACGCACTTTTGCCGTCAAATAAGTTACTGCTTAAAGTATATTGAGTTGATATTTTTTTGTTAAATATTATGTTCTTCAAATAAATGTTATTAGGTTCAGTTTTTAAACACCATATATTTTTTTGTGTCATGTATAATGACATCATTTTGAAAAGGATTATAACTTGGCAGAAAAGTAAATTTTGTATTGACATACTTCCAATTTACCGTTCAAAAATGTCTATCTAACTATTATATCTATTAACTTTTACAATTTGTACATTTTACGCACTTTTGCCGTCAAATAAGTTACTGCTTAAAGTATATTGAGTTGATATTTTTTTGTTAAATATTATGTTCTTCAAATAAATGTTATTAGGTTCAGTTTTTAAACACCATATATTTTTTTGTGTCATGTATAATGACATCATTTTGAAAAGGATTATAACTTGGCAGAAAAGTAAATTTTGTATTGACATACTTCCAATTTACCGTTCAAAAATGTCTATCGAACTATTATATCTATTAACTTTTACAATTTGTACATTTTACGCACTTTTGCCGTCAAATAAGTTACTGCTTAAAGTATATTGAGTTGATATTTTTTTGTTAAATATTATGTTCTTCAAATAAATGTTATTAGGTTCAGTTTTTAAACACCATATATTTTTTTGTGTCATGTATAATGACATCATTTTGAAAAGGATTATAACTTGGCAGAAAAGTAAATTTTGTATTGACATACTTCCAATTTACCGTTCAAAAATGTCTATCTAACTATTATATCTATTAACTTTTACAATTTGTACATTTTACGCACTTTTGCCGTCAAATAAGTTACTGCTTAAAGTATATTGAGTTGATATTTTTTTGTTAAATATTATGTTCTTCAAATAAATGTTATTAGGTTCAGTTTTTAAACACCATATATTTTTTTGTGTCATGTATAATGACATCATTTTGAAAAGGATTATAACTTGGCTGAAAAGTAAATTTTGTATTGACATACTTCCAATTTACCGTTCAAAAATGTCTATCGAACTATTATATCTATTAACTTTTACAATTTGTACATTTTACGCACTTTTGCCGTCAAATAAGTTACTGCTTAAAGTATATTGAGTTGATATTTTTTTGTTAAATATTATGTTCTTCAAATAAATGTTATTAGGTTCAGTTTTTAAACACCATATATTTTATTGTGTCATGTATAATGACATCATTTTGAAAAGGATTATAACTTGGCAGAAAAGTAAATTTTGTATTGACATACTTCCAATTTACCGTTCAAAAATGTCTATCGAACTATTATATCTATTAACTTTTACAATTTGTACATTTTACGCACTTTTGCCGTCAAATAAGTTACTGCTTAAAGTATATTGAGTTGATATTTTTTTGTTAAATATTATGTTCTTCAAATAAATGTTATTAGGTTCAGTTTTTAAACACCATATATTTTTTTGTGTCATGTATAATGACATCATTTTGAAAAGGATTATAACTTGGCAGAAAAGTAAATTTTGTATTGACATACTTCCAATTTACCGTTCAAAAATGTCTATCGAACTATTATATCTATTAACTTTTACAATTTGTACATTTTACGCACTTCTGCCGTCAAATAAGTTACTGCTTAAAGTATATTGAGTTGATATTTTTTTGTTAAATATTATGTTCTTCAAATAAATGTTATTAGGTTCAGTTTTTAAACACGATATATTTTTTTGTGTCATGTATAATGACATCATTTTGAAAAGGATTATAACTTGGCAGAAAAGTAAATTTTGTATTGACATACTTCCAATTTACCGTTCAAAAATGTCTATCGAACTATTATATCTATTAACTTTTACAATTTGTACATTTTAAGCACTTTTGCCGTCAAATAAGTTACTGCTTAAAGTATATTGAGTTGATATTTTTTTGTTAAAGTATGTTCTTCAAATAAATGTTATTAGGTTCAGTTTTTAAACACCATATAATTTTTTGTGTCATGTATAATGACATCATTTTGAAAAGGAATATAACTTGGCAGAAAATTAAATTTTTTATTGACATACTTCCAACCAATTTACCGTTCAAAAATGTCTATCGAACTATTATGTCTATTAACTTTTACAATTTGTACATTTTAAGCACTTTTGCCGTCAAATAAGTTACTGCTTAAAGTATATTGAGTTGATATTTTTTTGTTAAAGTATGTTCTTCAAATAAATGTTATGAGGTTCCGTTTTTAAACACCATATAATTTTTTGTGTCATGTATAATGACATCATTTTGAAAAGGATTATAACTTGGCAGAAAAGTAAATTTTGTATTGACATACTTCCAATTTACCGTTCAAAAATGTCTATCGAACTATTATATCTATTAACTTTTACAATTTGTACATTTTACGCACTTTTGCCGTCAAATAAGTTACTGCTTAAAGTATATTGAGTTGATATTTTTTTGTTAAATATTATGTTCTTCAAATAAATGTTATTAAGTTCAGTTTTTAAACACCATATATTTTTTTGTGTCATGTATAATGACATCATTTTGAAAAGGATTATAACTTGGCAGAAAAGTAAATTTTGTATTGACATACTTCCAATTTACCGTTCAAAAATGTCTATCGAACTATTATATCTATTAACTTTTACAATTTGTACATTTTACGCACTTTTGCCGTCAAATAAGTTACTGCTTAAAGTATATTGAGTTGATATTTTTTTGTTAAATATTATGTTCTTCAAATAAATGTTATTAGGTTCAGTTTTTAAACAACATATATTTTTTTGTGTCATGTATAATGACATCATTTTGAAAAGGATTATAACTTGGCAGAAAAGTAAATTTTGTATTGACATACTTCCAATTTACCGTTCAAAAATGTCTATCGAACTATTATATCTATTAACTTTTACAATTTGTACATTTTACGCACTTTTGCCGTCAAATAAGTTACTGCTTAAAGTATATTGAGTTGATATTTTTTTGTTAAATATTATGTTCTTCAAATAAATGTTATTAGGTTCAGTTTTTAAACACCATATATTTTTTTGTGTCATGTATAATGACATCATTTTGAAAAGGATTATAACTTGGCAGAAAAGTAAATTTTGTATTGACATACTTCCAATTTACCGTTCAAAAATGTCTATCGAACTATTATATCTATTAACTTTTACAATTTGTACATTTTACGCACTTTTGCCGTCAAATAAGTTACTGCTTAAAGTATATTGAGTTGATATTTTTTTGTTAAATATTATGTTCTTCAAATAAATGTTATTAGGTTCAGTTTTTAAACACCATATATTTTTTTGTGTCATGTATAATGACATCATTTTGAAAAGGATTATAACTTGGCAGAAAAGTAAATTTTGTATTGACATACTTCCAATTTACCGTTCAAAAATGTCTATCGAACTATTATATCTATTAACTTTTACAATTTGTACATTTTACGCACTTTTGCCGTCAAATAAGTTACTGCTTAAAGTATATTGAGTTGATATTTTTTTGTTAAATATTATGTTCTTCAAATAAATGTTATTAGGTTCAGTTTTTAAACACAATATATTTTTTTGTGTCATGTATAATGACATCATTTTGAAAAGGATTATAACTTGGCAGAAAAGTAAATTTTGTATTGACATACTTCCAATTTACCGTTCAAAAATGTCTATCGAACTATTATATCTATTAACTTTTACTATTTGTACATTTTACGCACTTTTGCCGTCAAATAAGTTACTGCTTAAAGTATATTGAGTTGATATTTTTTTGTTAAATATTATGTTCTTCAAATAAATGTTATTAGGTTCAGTTTTTAAACACTATATATTTTTTTGTGTCATGTATAATGACATCATTTTGAAAAGGATTATAACTTGGCAGAAAAGTAAATTTTGTATTGACATACTTCCAATTTACCGTTCAAAAATGTCTATCGAACTATTATATCTATTAACTTTTACAATTTGTACATTTTACGCACTTTTGCCGTCAAATAAGTTACTGCTTAAAGTATATTGAGTTGATATTTTTTTGTTAAATATTATGTTCTTCAAATAAATGTTATTAGGTTCAGTTTTTAAACACCATATATTTTTTTGTGTCATGTATAATGACATCATTTTGAAAAGGATTATAACTTGGCAGAAAAGTAAATTTTGTATTGACATACTTCCAATTTACCGTTCAAAAATGTCTATCGAACTATTATATCTATTAACTTTTACAATTTGTACATTTTACGCACTTTTGCCGTCAAATAAGTTACTGCTTAAAGTATATTGAGTTGATATTTTTTTGTTAAATATTATGTTCTTCAAATAAATGTTATTAGGTTCAGTTTTTAAACACCATATATTTTTTTGTGTCATGTATAATGACATCATTTTGAAAAGGATTATAACTTGGCAGAAAAGTAAATTTTGTATTGACATACTTCCAATTTACCGTTCAAAAATGTCTATCGAACTATTATATCTATTAACTTTTACAATTTGTACATTTCACGCACTTTTGCCGTCAAATAAGTTACTGCTTAAAGTATATTGAGTTGATATTTTTTTGTTAAATATTATGTTCTTCAAATAAATGTTATTAGGTTCAGTTTTTAAACACCATATATTTTTTGTGTCATGTATAATGACATCATTTTGAAAAGGATTATAACTTGGCAGAAAAGTAAATTTTGTATTGACATACTTCCAATTTACCGTTCAAAAATGTCTATCGAACTATTATATCTATTAACTTTTACAATTTGTACATTTTACGCACTTTTGCCGTCAAATAAGCTACTGCTTAAAGTATATTGAGTTGATATTTTTTTGTTAAATATTATGTTCTTCAAATAAATGTTATTAGGTTCAGTTTTTAAACACCATATATTTTTTTGTGTCATGTATAATGACATCATTTTGAAAAGGATTATAACTTGGCAGAAAAGTAAATTTTGTATTGACATACTTCCAATTTACCGTTCAAAAATGTCTATCGAACTATTATATCTATTAACTTTTACAATTTGTACATTTTACGCACTTTTGCCGTCAAATAAGTTACTGCTTAAAGTATATTGAGTTGATATTTTTTTGTTAAATATTATGTTCTTCAAATAAATGTTATTAGGTTCAGTTTTTAAACACCATATATTTTTTTGTGTCATGTATAATGACATCATTTTGAAAAGGATTATAACTTGGCAGAAAAGTAAATTTTGTATTGACATACTTCCAATTTACCGTTCAAAAATGTCTATCGAACTATTATATCTATTAACTTTTACAATTTGTACATTTTACGCACTTTTGCCGTCAAATAAGTTACTGCTTAAAGTATATTGAGTTGATATTTTTTTGTTAAATATTATGTTCTTCAAATAAATGTTATTAGGTTCAGTTTTTAAACACCATATATTTTTTTGTGTCATGTATAATGACATCATTTTGAAAAGGAATATAACTTGGCAGAAAATTAAATTTTTTATTGACATACTTCCAACCAATTTACCGTTCAAAAATGTCTATCGAACTATTATATCTATTAACTTTTACAATTTGTACATTTTAAGCACTTTTGCCGTCAAATAAGTTACTGCTTAAAGTATATTGAGTTGATATTTTTTTGTTAAAGTATGTTCTTCAAATAAATGTTATTAGGTTCAGTTTTTAAACACCATATAATTTTTTGTGTCATGTATAATGACATCATTTTGAAAAGGATTAAAACTTGGCAGAAAAGTAAATTTTGTATTGACATACTTCCAACCAATTTACCGTTCAAAAATGTCTATCGAACTATTATATCTATTAACTTTTACAATTTGTACATTTTAAGCACTTTTGCCGTCAAATAAGTTACTGCTTAAAGTATATTGAGTTGATATTTTTTTGTTAAAGTATGTTCTTCAAATAAATGTTATTAGGTTCAGTTTTTAAACACCATATAATTTTTTGTGTCATGTATAATGACATCATTTTGAAAAGGATTATAACTTGGCAGAAAAGTAAATTTTGTATTGACATACTTCCAACCAATTTACCGTTCAAAAATGTCTATCGAACTATTATATCTATTAACTTTTACAATTTGTACATTTTACGCACTTTTGCCGTCAAATAAGTTACTGCTTAAAGTATATTGAGTTGATATTTTTTTGTTAAATATTATGTTCTTCAAATAAATGTTATTAGGTTCAGTTTTTAAACACTATATATTTTTTTGTGTCATGTATAATGACATCATTTTGAAAAGGATTATAACTTGGCAGAAAAGTAAATTTTGTATTGACATACTTCCAATTTACCGTTCAAAAATGTCTATCGAACTATTATATCTATTAACTTTTACAATTTGTACATTTTACGCACTTTTGCCGTCAAATAAGTTACTGCTTAAAGTATATTGAGTTGATATTTTTTTGTTAAATATTATGTTCTTCAAATAAATGTTATTAGGTTCAGTTTTTAAACACCATATATTTTTTTGTGTCATGTATAATGACATCATTTTGAAAAGGAATATAACTTGGCAGAAAATTAAATTTTTTATTGACATACTTCCAACCAATTTACCGTTCAAAAATGTCTATCGAACTATTATATCTATTAACTTTTACAATTTGTACATTTTACGCACTTTTGCCGTCAAATAAGTTACTGCTTAAAGTATATTGAGTTGATATTTTTTTGTTAAATATTATGTTCTTCAAATAAATGTTATTAGGTTCAGTTTTTAAACACCATATATTTTTTTGTGTCATGTATAATGACATCATTTTGAAAAGGATTATAACTTGGCAGAAAAGTAAATTTTGTATTGACATACTTCCAATTTACCGTTCAAAAATGTCTATCGAACCATTATATCTATTAACTTTTACAATTTGTACATTTTACGCACTTTTGCCGTCAAATAAGTTACTGCTTAAAGTATATTGAGTTGATATTTTTTTGTTAAATATTATGTTCTTCAAATAAATGTTATTAGGTTCAGTTTTTAAACACCATATATTTTTTTGTGTCATGTATAATGACATCATTTTGAAAAGGATTATAACTTGGCAGAAAAGTAAATTTTGTATTGACATACTTCCAATTTACCGTTCAAAAATGTCTATCGAACTATTATATCTATTAACTTTTACAATTTGTACATTTTACGCACTTTTGCCGTCAAATAAGTTACTGCTTAAAGTATATTGAGTTGATATTTTTTTGTTAAATATTATGTTCTTCAAATAAATGTTATTAGGTTCAGTTTTTAAACACCATATATTTTTTTGTGTCATGTATAATGACATCATTTTGAAAAGGATTATAACTTGGCAGAAAAGTAAATTTTGTATTGACATACTTCCAATTTACCGTTCAAAAATGTCTATCGAACTATTATATCTATTAACTTTTACAATTTGTACATTTTACGCACTTTTGCCGTCAAATAAGTTACTGCTTAAAGTATATTGAGTTGATATTTTTTTGTTAAATATTATGTTCTTCAAATAAATGTTATTAGGTTCAGTTTTTAAACACCATATATTTTTTTGTGTCATGTATAATGACATCATTTTGAAAAGGAATATAACTTGGCAGAAAATTAAATTTTTTATTGACATACTTCCAACCAATTTACCGTTCAAAAATGTCTATCGAACTATTATATCTATTAACTTTTACAATTTGTACATTTTAAGCACTTTTGCCGTCAAATAAGTTACTGCTTAAAGTATATTGAGTTGATATTTTTTTGTTAAAGTATGTTCTTCAAATAAATGTTATTAGGTTCAGTTTTTAAACACCATATAATTTTTTGTGTCATGTATAATGACATCATTTTGAAAAGGATTATAACTTGGCAGAAAAGTAAATTTTGTATTGACATACTTCCAACCAATTTACCGTTCAAAAATGTCTATCGAACTATTATATCTATTAACTTTTACAATTTGTACATTTTAAGCACTTTTGCCGTCAAATAAGTTACTGCTTAAAGTATATTGAGTTGATATTTTTTTGTTAAAGTATACTCTTCAAATAAATGTTATTAGGTTCAGTTTTTAAACACCATATAATTTTTTGTGTCATGTATAATGACATCATTTTGAAAAGGATTATAACTTGGCAGAAAAGTAAATTTTGTATTGACATACTTCCAACCAATTTACCGTTCAAAAATGTCTATCGAACTATTATATCTATTAACTTTTACAATTTGTACATTTTACGCACTTTTGCCGTCAAATAAGTTACTGCTTAAAGTATATTGAGTTGATATTTTTTTGTTAAATATTATGTTCTTCAAATAAATGTCATTAGGTTCAGTTTTTAAACACTATATATTTTTTTGTGTCATGTATAATGACATCATTTTGAAAAGGATTATAACTTGGCAGAAAAGTAAATTTTGTATTGACATACTTCCAATTTACCGTTCAAAAATGTCTATCGAACTATTATATCTATTAACTTTTACAATTTGTACATTTTACGCACTTTTGCCGTCAAATAAGTTACTGCTTAAAGTATATTGAGTTGATATTTTTTTGTTAAATATTATGTTCTTCAAATAAATGTTATTAGGTTCAGTTTTTAAACACCATATATTTTTTTGTGTCATGTATAATGACATCATTTTGAAAAGGAATATAACTTGGCAGAAAATTAAATTTTTTATTGACATACTTCCAACCAATTTACCGTTCAAAAATGTCTATCGAACTATTATATCTATTAACTTTTACAATTTGTACATTTTAAGCACTTTTGCCGTCAAATAAGTTACTGCTTAAAGTATATTGAGTTGATATTTTTTTGTTAAAGTATGTTCTTCAAATAAATGTTATGAGGTTCCGTTTTTAAACACCATATAATTTTTTGTGTCATGTATAATGACATCATTTTGAAAAGGATTATAACTTGGCAGAAAAGTAAATTTTGTATTGACATACTTCCAACCAATTTACCGTTCAAAAATGTCTATCGAACTATTATATCTATTAACTTTTACAATTTGTACATTTTACGCACTTTTGCCGTCAAATAAGTTACTGCTTAAAGTATATTGAGTTGATATTTTTTTGTTAAATATTATGTTCTTCAAATAAATGTTATTAGGTTCAGTTTTTAAACACTATATATTTTTTTGTGTCATGTATAATGACATCATTTTGAAAAGGATTATAACTTGGCAGAAAAGTAAATTTTGTATTGACATACTTCCAATTTACCGTTCAAAAATGTCTATCGAACTATTATATCTATTAACTTTTACAATTTGTACATTTTACGCACTTTTGCCGTCAAATAAGTTACTGCTTAAAGTATATTGAGTTGATATTTTTTTGTTAAATATTATGTTCTTCAAATAAATGTTATTAGGTTCAGTTTTTAAACACTATATATTTTTTTGTGTCATGTATAATGACATCATTTTGAAAAGGATTATAACTTGGCAGAAAAGTAAATTTTGTATTGACATACTTCCAACCAATTTACCGTTCAAAAATGTCTATCGAACTATTATATCTATTAACTTTTACAATTTGTACATTTTACGCACTTTTGCCGTCAAATAAGTTACTGCTTAAAGTATATTGAGTTGATATTTTTTTGTTAAATATTATGTTCTTCAAATAAATGTTATTAGGTTCAGTTTTTAAACACTATATATTTTTTTGTGTCATGTATAATGACATCATTTTGAAAAGGATTATAACTTGGCAGAAAAGTAAATTTTGTATTGACATACTTCCAATTTACCGTTCAAAAATGTCTATCGAACTATTATATCTATTAACTTTTACAATTTGTACATTTTACGCACTTTTGCCGTCAAATAAGTTACTGCTTAAAGTATATTGAGTTGATATTTTTTTGTTAAATATTATGTTCTTCAAATAAATGTTATTAAGTTCAGTTTTTAAACACCATATATTTTTGTGTGTCATGTATAATGACATCATTTTGAAATGATTTCATTTTGAATTTTTTATTGACATACTTCCAACCAATTTACCATTCAAAAATGTCTGTCGAACTATTATATCTACTAACTTTTACAGTTTGTACATTTTACGCACTTTTGTCATCAAATAAGTCACGGCTTAAGAAATATTTAGTTGATATTTTTTTTTTTGTTAAATAATATGTTTTTCAAATAAATGTTGTTGGGTTCAGTTTTTAAACACCGTGTTTTGGTACCCCGATAACCAAAATATCACTTTTTTTAATTGTTAGAACTTCAATTGGTTACTTGCAGTTTGAAAAGAAGTGAAGTAATTATGCCTAACCATGTGATTTTAATTAGGTATAATTAAATATCTGTAAGGGATGACACGTCATAACTTGATTAGTTTCTGAATCGACAAATCCCACGATATACTTACAATGACGTCATTTGCAGGTATCCAATTATCTCAAAGTTTGAGGAAATGTTTAACCAAAGTTTAAACCAATTTATGAGAATCAACATATATCGCACCAGTTGCTGTAAGCTTTTAGCTCATCGTCAATACTATAGATCGAAATCTACGGTCACCACCGCCAGTAGGGTGAATAAATATAATAAATAGCGAATAAAAAAGCCTGATAGTCGCCACCCTATCAATGGCACGGTACGGTATTTTTATTTACGTCACACTAGAGCTGCACAATGAGTTATTGGCGGCTGTCTGGGAAACATCCCTGTGGATGAACAGGAGACAACATTCATACGTCACATCCCGTTTTACTTTCGCACACCATCCATTTGCAGATCGTAATTTTGACCTGAACCAGCGCATGATCAATCTTACTAACGCCAAACCTAAATGAAGTGCCTAAGTGTATTGCGTTATGACCTATATATATATATATATATATTCACCTTATCTGTAGGCGGAGCTTATTTACGCCAGCAGACGTAATGGTCCGCATAAACTTCCGGAGCAACCGGAACTTATTTCTTTTCTAATGTATTTACTTAGGCTGATTCAATCATCGCTGTTTAATATGAAAAATTCATTTTTAGGAAAAATGCATAAAAGTTAAATAAAGGCTCTTTGAATACATAAAAGTTAAAAAAGAAATAAAGGTTCTTTGAAGGGCGTTTGTTTTTAAAGTCTCTAAATAACTCAATATAAAGATCTACACGCAATCATTACCTGGAATTATTTCAGAATAAAGATCTCCACTATTTTTTTTTTAACATGGGCTATATTTGTTTCTACTCAGTGATGAAGCCAAAGGCCCATGTTATCCCTTTCCTGAAATTTCGAGTTTAAAAAAAATATAATCTCAACAAAAAGAACTTTTCTGTATATATTTCTTAAAATTTTTCCAAAAATAATTTTTCATATAATATATACAGTATTATTATTCTTTAAATTTCAAGATTTCATCAAGTGTAATTTAAAATAAAATTGGTACTTTCCAATAATGTAATGTAAAATTTAAGGTGATATCTAAATAGAGAAACATGACTTTTAACACTAAATAATTCAGATTCGTATGTGCTGTGTTTGACATATAAAAAATAAAGTTACTTTAAACCAGAAATTGCATTTTGTGTAGCACACAAACTCAATTTAAATAGAAAAAAAAATTAAAAAAATTTTTAATATAAAATAATTAGTTAAAATTAAAACAATACATAAATCGTATTAGTGCTTGTATCCTTGTAAGTTTTCTCCTTATTATTTGTAATTTTAAAATTGTTTCATTTAAAAAAAAATAATTAAATGCAATTTTCTGTTTATTATTTTCTTGCTCATTTAAATATATAAAAATGATGATCAAAAAATAGTGATTGGTTAAATGCTAGCCATTATTTAAATTTCACTAGAAACAATTTAATTTTTCAAGATTTTAAAGATAACATCTGTGATATTTGCTAACTTATTTTATCTAGAAAAAAAGTTACTGTACGTGTAATAATTCAATGAACAACATTAACACGGTAGCACTTATTGACTTGACATAAAATTTTTATTAATAATTGCCATGTTCAAGATTTTTTGCACTAAAAGTGGTGCACAAGATGCTCAGTGTTGACCACCCCTGCTTTAAGCAATTAAACTTCCTAAAGAAGACGAAAATAAATGCATTTTAAGAAAATTTGATGAAGTAACATATCTAGTGTTTTTTTTTTGTTTGCGTGCGGGAATTGAAGATATTGCGTTTATTTAAGAAAGAAAGAAAAAATATTTCCATTATGAAAAGTAATTTTTGGAAGAAAACAAAATTTCTGTTACAAATTGACAATGAAGCCACTTCTTTTAATGTCATATCTAAAAGTTACAAGTTTTAAGCTGTGCATATTTTTAGAATGCCATGAATAAGTAGTATATCTGCGAGGTAAATATATTTTAACTTGATATTCAGCTGCTAGAGACCAGTGTCTTTTAAAAACTTAATTGCATTTCATTATTTTAAACTTTAAAATAACTCTCCAGAAAAAGGATCAGACAACTGAATATTATTTTATGACAATTTTTTCTTGCCATCATCATTCAACTTGTGATAATAGGAAAAGCTCATTTCGATTTAATAAAACAGTTTTTTAAATTTCCAAACAACAAACGTTATCAAGATAAGAGAAGACGCCAACAATGTTTGGAAATCTAATGCAAAACATAATAATAAGAAGGCTATAGCGATGTAGCGGAAGTTCGTACGGACCGGGTGAAGTTTAACTAGCAGTTTGTTTGTTTATTTAGAAAACGAGGTGAATATATATATATATATATATATATATATATATATATATATATATATATATATATATATATATATATATATATATATATATATATATATATATATATATATATATATATATATATATATATATATATATATATATATATATCTTGGTATAGGACAAAATTAGTTATAATTTCAAACGATTAAAAAAACTGTTGATATTAATAATATAATTTCTCATATTATGGTCAACATTACAAAATTTATTTTTGATTTGAAGAAAAATTAAAAGAAACAAGTGTGAAATAAAGTAACTAACAAAATATTGTAAAATATTCATAATAATTCCATATTTATTAGAAATAAAATAATAAAGGGGTATATTTTAAAAGAAAAAGTGTTGATCGGAAGCGGGGCCGGAATAGCATTGGCTGGGGCTGGAGGGGTCATGAGTTCGATCCCCGCTTCCCGTGTATAAATTGTTGACTGCTGCATGCTAAATCTTTCAGGCTCACAAAGTCCTCCAAGTTCCCATAACAAATTAACATCTCTAGAGATATTGAATAGGAAGTGCCCGTACTAGTAGGTAATGAGAAATAAAAGGTTTTTTTTTTTTTAGTGGTACCTTAAACTAGGGTGAAATTCAATGCCAAATTTAAAGTAGGCAGACACGTTTATCCTTTATGGAGCAATTTTTTTTTCTAGTCTTGTTGTGTTTAAATGCTTTCGTGATTGAGGCTGATTTATAAAAAATAAATCCCATCAGCTTATTACCTAAATTTAATTTCTTTTTTTAAGACCATTTTTAGAACCAAAATTTTAATAACTGTAAAGAATAAAACATAAATTTGAATTTTTGTGCTCATAAATAACTAAATTTATAAATACTGTGTTTATAACTACAAATAGACCAAATAGACTCGAAGGGAAGCGATCAAACGCATAAAGCGCAATAGCTGGACTCCTTTTTAGCCCTTTCCACGCAAATTTTTTATTAAGCATGTTTTTCACACTTTTTTCATTGTGTTGTATTAGGTTATGTCAAAATTAATGAAAATATTATATTTAGCATTTCAGTAATTTATGGTTATGAAATACAGGATAAAACACCGGTCTGCATTAAATGTTAATTCTTCCAAACAATTATTTTTCGAATATGCACTTATTTGCAATTTTTAGATATAAGATAAGCATTTATTCATCATTGAAATTTTTGTTCATTTACAAAATCAATTATTGATAAGTTTTTGAATATGAATGAAAAATAAAATTTTTCAAACTATTTTCATTGGATTTTATATTTTAATACAAATACAATTCCGATAATTAACAGATTTTTCTTAGTTACTATTAGACTGTTTAATATATTTAAAAAATAAAAAAAAACATATATTTGCTTGTAATTAGAGCGTCTGAAAAAAAATATGTAAAATGGACACCTGTGTCCCATCTGCGTCAAAGGGTTAAACCAGCACAAACCTTTATTGTTTTTTTTTTCGGTATTTCCTGAAATTGTTGAAATAGCTTCCCATCTACACTTAAAAATCAATTAAGTTAATGGGAAGTATAGCTATAGTTCTTGAGAAGTGTACAGTGAGTAAAAAAAAAAATTAAAATTAATTTTTCAAAAATTAATTAATAATAAATAATAATTATTAAAAATATATATAATAATTCATAATTAATAAAAATATATATATAAATTAATTAATAATAATTAATTGATAATAAATTAAAAATAAATTAATTAATTTTCCCAAAAAATTAATTTTTGTCCCCCTTAATGATCGAATTTTCACGTTCTAGGACTCAAACTTATTGGGTCGAGAATGTTATTTCAAATATGCTAATATATTAGTACAGATTATATTATAAGTTACGAAATCAGACACAAAAACGTACTTTCTCTGAATAAACATACTTTTTTTTATGGATTCGAATTTCTAACTCCCAAAATATTAGGGGATATCCGCTATCTTGAAATTATGCTCCCTATAGTTTGGTCGGGAGAGCGGTCCCTTTAACGTTAATTTTATTTTTGCGCCTCTTTCACGATATCTCGAGAAAATTTTGAACGAATTCAAACATTTTTGCTCATACTTAAAAAATTCGTTTATCTAATCCCAATTCTACAAAAAAAAATAACTTTCAGTAAATATTTACTATGTTTCATTATTTTATTTAACAATAGACGAAAAAATTTGGCATTGTAAGGTGCATAATTTTTTTATCATTTTAAAGAACGTGATTTTACATGGCAAAATACAAAATTTGTGCGAAATCGGACGAATAGTTCCTGAGAAAATTAATTTTAAAGACACCATTTTTTTTAAAAATTTGATTTCTTAGAAACTATTTGACAAATTAAGCTCAAATTTTGTATCTTACCATTTAGAATGGCATTCTTTAAAATGAAGTAAAAAAATGTATATCTTACCATTTAAATTTTTTTGACTGTTATTAAATAAAGTAATAAAAAACAATAAACATTTTCTAAAAGCTGTAATTTGCATAGAATTATCTTTGGATAAACAAATTTTAGAATTGTGGGCAAAAATTTTTCAATTCGCTTATAAAATTCAGAAGATACGGCAAATTAAGCAAAAAATAAAATTAACAATAAGGGGCCCAAACTTTGGAATATTCTTCCGCCCAAATATGGGAACCATATAACCTAGATTGCGGTCATCTCCTATATTTTTGGGTCAGAAATTCGAATCCGTCGAAAAAAAGGTATGTTTATTTAAACAAAATACATTTTTATGTCTAATTTCGAAAAGTAAATATTCCTCTGCATTAATTAATAAGAATATTTGAGTCCTAAAACGTGAATATTATTAGATAAAATTTTTAGATAATATTATATAATCCGATATAATTATATAATCCGATTATTAGATAAAAAGTTATTCAGGGTGTTCCATTTTTTATTTAGCGCAGTGTACTTTCCAGGTTCTTATAAAGAGTTACGATGAATATTACGATGAATATTATTAGATAAAATTTTTAGATAATATTATATAATCCGATATAATTATATAATCCGATTATTAGATAAAAAGTTATTCAGGGTGTTCCATTTTTTATTTAGCGCAGTGTACTTTCCAGGTTCTTATAAAGAGTTACGATGATGCAGAAGACATTTTTCATGTCTTAGTTTTTCAAATTTTGAAACTTGGTTACATTTTATATTTTTTATTCCCAAGGAAAACATTTCATTTATGATTATTCACATAAATAAATAAAATACAATAAAAGTAAAAGGAAAAAAAAACACCACAATAAACGTTAGAAAAAAGTTCAAAAGCTTTTATTAGACTATTTTTGAGTCTGAAAAAACATAACTAAGTAAAACATTAGTGTTTGTTTACTTTATTTTTATTTTAAAACAATTCAGACGAGAAAGGAGATACGTAAATTAGTTTCGTCATTCGTAACACAATTTTAAATTTAATTAGTCCATACTATATACATGTAGATAACCTAACCTTTAAAAAAAGGTATGTTTATTTAAACAAAGTACATTTTTATGTCTTATTTCGGAAGTTAAATTACTGTCTGCGTTAATTAATAAACATATTTGAGTCCGAAAACGTGAATATCCGATCATTAGATCAAAAGTTATTCAGGGTGTTCCATTTTTTATTTAGCGCACTGTACTTTCCAGGGTCTTATAAAGAGTTATGATGAAGCCGAAGACATTTTTCGTGTCTTAGTTTTTCAAATTTTGTAATTTGGTTATATTTTAAATTTTTTATTTACACGGGAAACATTTCATTTATAATTATTTACATTAATAAATAAAATGCAATGAAAGGAAAATAAAATAAAAACAACGCAATAAAAAAGTGAAAAAAATTTAAAAGCTTTTAATAGACTATTTTTTGAGACGGTAAAACAGAACTAAGTATAAAAAAATTAGTGCTAGTTTATTTTATTTTTATTTTAAGACAATTTAGATGCGAAAAGAGATGCGTAAATTTGTCTTTCGTAATATAATTTTAAGTTCATTAGTCCATACTATTTACAAACCTGATAGAAACCTAAACTTTAAACATTATTAATACTGTGATATGTAATATTCCACGGCTATCGAACATTTTGTACTACTATTAAGAAGAGACAATAAACAAATATCAATACTATTTATAAGAATGGTAGTAAATAGGAAGAATTTAGTCAAAGGGGAAAAATTTCTTGAACATTATCTTTAGAAATATCTTTAAAAATGTGCGCGGGTGAAATTTAAAAAAAAGAAAGCATAGCTTAGCTCACTTATTTGCATGCGTTACTTCCGTCTGTTTTTGTTGTAATCTTTCTAAATAATTTATCTTTTTTTTATTAGCACAATCCAAATTTCTATTTTTTTATTTATTAAAGAGATATAGTAAAGAAATTTATTTCATCGAAATTGATTCCTCACTGTTAAATATATTCTACTTATATTCTATTTTTAATTTTAAAAAGTCCCCAAATTTAGTGATAAAAAGTAAAACTTGCATTCTCATTCTTTTTATAATTGAGGTAAATACAACCGGTAGTAATATTGACTTACATTTTCTAACAATCTAAAAATATATTCATCGTTTAGTTGGAAAACCTGTAAAAAAAATGCAGTTGCAAGCGAATTAGAATAAATTTAAGAAGATATTATTAATTTATATTCGACGGTTACAAACAATGAACTGACGGTTGGCAGTAGATCACTAAGTCAAGTATCACTGGCTACGGTTAGCGAGCGGATGAGTGATCACTTTAATCAGTCTGAGAAGAGACCGAGAATGCGTGGTATGGGTTCTCGTTAAACAGTTCTACCGTAAAGTACATGATTTTACGCGCAGGTCGTCGAATTACGAAGACAGGAGTTTCCTTGTCCTCTGGATTGGGTTGAAAAATTACAAGGCTATGGAGTTGAACGTTAGCAGTTGTAAACCCAAAACTGGGTCGGCTAATCAATTACGGTTATAAAATTAAATACAATTATATAACCCATTGTGCAGCTCTAATGCGTCGTAAAGTGCAGTTTTATTCAACTATTACTTACTGAACTATAATATTTTAATTAAAAATATTTAATAAGAATTATTTTTAATTTTAATTAGTCCCTTGTTTTGGAAAAATATTTAACAAGAGTTATAATCCAGTCTCAAATCAGCTTAGCAAATTGAAATTTATTTTTTTTTTCATTTATTTGTGATGAAAGATTTTCAAAAGATTATGACGCTTTTATAGTCTAAATATTAAGTAGACGTAATTTCTTGTCATGAATTTTATTTTTAAGATTGTTTTTAACTTAAATGAATTAATATGTATAAAAATAAAATAAAAAATATCAACAAAAAAATTAGAATGACTCACGTTTCAAAGCGAACCTTAAAACTCTTTAGGGTCTATTATTCAAAGTACTCTATTTTTAGAGCATTATTGAATTTAGTGTTACTACGTCGTCAACTACACCAAAAATTTTTAGTTTTAAACTTTTTTATCAATTTAATTAACTGATTTGCCTGTTTAATAATCAATGATTATCTAATTCCGATGCGTCTAACTCATAAATTTGTCGGATGACTAATCCACCGAGTCACTGATTTACTGGTCAATTTATTCATTCCTTAACTGATTTCTTTATTTTTTTCCTCCCAATTCTAAGAATTGTTTCTGAAATTGTAATCGTTTCTTATCACACCGCAGCGAACCTATAAGAAATGTGCTCGAAATTATAAGCAAATAGAAAGTCTCAATAACTTTTTTGTCACTTAAAATACATTAGCAAAATTAAAACGAACAGTCGTCATCGTAAAGTAAAATAAGAAATGACAGGTGCTACTAAGGGACAATTTCAAAATTAAGGATACACTTTTCCCAGACTGAAATGAGTTTATAAAACTAGAAAAAAATGGTAAATACTTTTTAATAGTATCAGCAATATAGTAAGTAAAAATATGCTTTAAACTTTTATTTATCAGTTTTATTGATTTCAATGCACAAAGTCAGTTTTATTAAATGCATATCATTTGGTTTTGAAAAGTGATTGTCTGTGTATTAAGGGTTTAAATTGGAGACTACATTTAATTTTCTGACTAAATAATTCTTTTTAACATGGAACTTTATGTCTAAAATGTTACTAGCAGACGAAGAAAAATAGAACCATTAAAAAATAAAAATGGCGTAAATAGCGTAGCGGCAGACGATTATCTCCTCTTTTACGAAACCTTATTCCGCGCAGCATTAATTAGAGTTTGAAAAATACGTTTCGCATCACGCAATTTATCTCGGTCGCACGCCACTTTTATCTTTCTTTCTCTGAACTCTGTTAATATACGCAACTATCGCCATCTATCAGATCTTTATAGGACTAAATTAAATGAAGTTAAAATAAATAATACAAAGAGTTCAAATAAATGATCAACAAATAAATGAGCAATGATCAACAAATGTATGATATCGTGAAGTTACCAGCCACCAAATTTTACCTAAGTTTTTATTTATTTATTTAAATATTTATTTATTTATTTGCATATAATCGATATTCGATTCGATAATCGATATTCTTTTTCGATTTTTATCTAGATTTTATGATGTATCTATCAACTTTTTCTTATAAATTTCAAAACTTTTCGAAAGTTTTATTAATAAGCATCAATTTAAATATTCTATCCTTTTGGTTAAATGTTTAAGGGGTGATTTATAAAGCAAAAAGTAATTCGAATTATCATGAAGATATACAAGTGAATATCTGTTCTACTAAATGACGTACAAGTAACTTAGCAATATAATTAATTAGAAACAACAGTTTTAAAAACTTTTTGCTCTCTAAGGCAAAATTAGCGCTAATATCCGTTGCCTTTTGAGATTTGAAATCTGAAATGATTAGTGATTAAGAAAGTTCAAAGTGCCATCTAGTTGATAGTAACTGATGCATGCAAAAACCTTTAGTGCAAATTGCATAATTTTGTGAACAATTCCAGCAATATTATTTGTAACTCAAAACTTATTTCGGTACGTCTAATTTTATATCTAAAAAAACTAAAATTATTAAAGTTAGTAATAGCAGTTAAAATTATACTAATATTTTTTAGTAAACCATATACTTCGAAATAATATAATTTTCTAAAAAATAAGTAAAAATACTTAAATTATTTTAAAACTCATGAGTTATAAAATAAAATATAAAAAAATATTGTTTAATTTATTATATTCTTATACATTGTGAACTAATGCTTCGATACTTCTTATAAAAATTAATCTATGGAACGTTGCGTAAAATTAAAACTATGCGACAATCTTAAGTGAAAATACATACATACATTTTTTAATCAGACTTCGGAATTTTTTCAGGGAAATTTAAATGTAGTTAATTATTATTTATAATATTATTTAACTTATTTTCCTCATATGAGATACTTTTAGAAATCCAACAAATTGAGATACTTTTTAATTATTACTTCATATTATTTTAATTATTACTCAACTGAAACTCCTTAATATTATAACTACTAACCCAAAAACACTTTTAAAATTTTGTATACATTATTTCGATTGTACCTTAAGTTATTTTTTCTAAATTGGAATAATTATTTACTTTTTTAATTAGAATACAAATTAGTCTAAATATATGAAAACTTATACAATTTCTATTTAAGTAAAAAAAGTGCTATTAAATTCCGAAAAACGTTTTTCTAATGTTTAAAATTTAAAGTAATCCTTTCTTCGTATGCGATTTCCAGGAAAAACTTAGTAAAAAAACAAAATCATTTTAATTTTTAATGAAAGCGTGGAACGTAATCTTCTTTCAAAAAAGACAATAAATTGATGCACAGCTGATAACCTTAATACCACGATACATCGTCCGACATATCAATATCCTGAAACATTTTGGATTTAAATAATTTAAATTACCTCTGGATTAGTCAACATTTTCGTTACCTGAATGAAAATTATCAGCACTCATTATAATATCACATCCAGAAATTATCATCGCTGGTAGCACTCGTGATAATATCGTTTTCGATAATAATCTTTATCAATAATCATCGCATATTCAGTGTTTATCGTAATGCATGGTATTCACGATAGATTGAGAATACCATTTTAAATATTATTCCGGCGAAGTATAAAAACTACAGGTATTTCACAATGCATTTGAGTTACCGCCCAAGCTCTACTAGTTAACTCTATTAATTAGATAATTTTAGGAAGATTTAATAAGTCAAGAATTAATTTTATTTTTACAAGTTACAATCTTAGAGTCGTGATGGCTCAGAAAATAGAGCGTTCGTTTTCCAATGAGGTGAACCGGGTTCGAATCCCAGCGATGGCTGGTCGATACGAATTCCGCATCCGGCTTGCACCGACTACAGTGCTGACGTAAAATATCCTCAAGGGTAGACGGATCATAGGCTAAGAGTCCCCTTGCAGTCAGGCTAACTGTGGGAGGTTTGTGTAGTTTTTCTCTCCATGTAACGCAAATGCGTGTAAGTTCCATAAAAAAAAGTCCTCCTCGAAAGCAAATTTCACCAAATGCTTGTTCCAGGAGTTCCCTTGTCTTCTGGATTGGGTTCAAAATTACAAGGCTACGGAGTTGAACATTAGTAGTCGTAAACTCTCAATTAGGTCGGTAAAAAAATTATTAAAAAAAAGTTACAATATTTATGATTTTTTTCAAAATGACATCAGAATATATAACGAGAAAAAAAAAACGCTATAAAGGATGCTGTTTTTATTTATTCTTTTTAATACAAGCACACTTTTCCAAATAAATATTAAGGATATAAAAAAAAAAGATAGCATTGTTTATAAAATGGACAGCTTGAAGTATCTTTCCCCCTGCGTGAAATTTTTGAAATATTCATTTACCCTTAATCAAAATAAAATTTTAGCTACAAGTAGATTTTAAATTTAAAAAATATTATGAAAAAAGCTTTACATATATCGGGCAGATTATAAAGTTAAGAAGGATCTGTCGAAGGTGACGAAGCCGAATGCACAGCACAACTATATGTAAATATTCTAATTCCTTAACTCCTTCTCCAATTCTCACATCTTAATTAGTTTGAAGCAATATAATAACCATATTTCTTTATCGTCTAACTGTTGACCGCGAAGAAATACTTAGATTTCAGTCATAACTACTTTTTTTTAAAAGAAATATTGCCAAAATTCTCTTTATGTATTGAATTTTAAAAATAATTAAAAATCTGTCCGGCAGCCATTAAATCAAACAAAACACCATGAGTATGAGTTCGAGATTCAAAATGTGGAGAAAACATGGAAAAAATCACAGAAAAATGAAAAGAGAAGAAGAAAATTATTGAAATAAAATAAAACAACAGAATTAAAAAATATTAAATGAAAATCCGGGAGGGGGGACATTTCTTCATCAGCGCACACGAATATATCCGCTAAAAAGAGTGCTTTCTAATATTGTACCAATATAGCCAACGCAAAATATATCAATACAATAGTGTGAGGCACACTCAAAAATTTTTTGAAGCGTTCTTATTGCAGCACTGAAGCGCGTTTGATTTGTTAGTTGCCGAGGATTGACCCGAAAATGGATGTTGCGCAAGGTAATATTTTACTGGATAATTCAAAGAAGTTAATAATTAATAAGGTTGGTATTTAATTATAAAATTTTGATGATTTTAGAAAATTAACATTTATTTAAGTAAGAGAGAGAGAGAGAGAGAGAGAGATCTGAATAGCCCGTTTTGCCCACCTTCTAAACTTTATTCATATAATTTTCTTTTTTTTTTCCTCCATTTTTCTCTTTTTCTTTTTATCCTTTTTGCATTTATATATATATATATATATATATATATATATATATATATATATATATATATATATATATATATATATATATATATATATATATATATATATATATATATATATATATATATATATATAGATATATATATATATAGATATATATATATATAAACTGAGAGACACATAAATAAATAAAAACAATAAAATAAAACCAAAATTTTAAAAAAATAAACAAATATAAAAGACTAAAAAGATTTTTTTAAAAATTCTATTTTCCTCACAAAAACAAAAGGCGTAGGGTTCATTACTACCCCTCCCTTTTCTGTATCTTTTGAAAATGGTGCATCCTTGCTAAATATCTAGGCGAAGAGTAACCGGTGTTCCCTGCGGCAAAGATTTTGATTTCTTTTGAGATTTTTTAGACAATTGATATTTTCTTTGACTAAACGAGCTTTAAGCTCTCGAGTTCTGTGGTAATTTTTCATCCTACCCCGGAACCTAGTAAATTTATCTCAATATGAAACTGCTTTGTTCTATAATGTTGCCATTATTCTTTACCTTATGTTATTCAAACGCAACAGAGTTTGTGTAAATTCTAACCGTTTAAAAAAACGATCTAAATATGTAGTTTAGTTTGAATAGTCAAAAAATCTACCAGATGTCCTAAGAATGTGCAACGATTTAAAAAGTGGATTTCAATAGAGAAAAACTGGAAAATAAAGAAATAAACAGTTTACTGTATTATGTTAGGAAACCATATTTTATTCATCGTATATATATATCAGAAAACTCTATCTTCAAAATTAGCTATGTTGAAAACTATCAGAAAACTCTGTATAACCAAAATATTTGCACAAAAATCTGTTAATTCTTCTCTGGAGATTATTTTTCATAGTTTTTCTCAGTTGGCAGCGCCTTCTATCGGTGAACTAATTTTAAAATTTGCTGAGAAGTTTCATTTATTTATTTTCTTAAAAAATTTATTTTCAGTTTGTAAATTTACTTAACAATTTTATTTTCTTAACAAATCGCTTAACAAAATGTCCATCATACATTTTGTTAAGTGATTTTTTAGATGTTCTGTCATTTTTTGATCATTTTGGTAATATCATTTTATTTTAACAGGACAGCCAACTTGCACAATGTATTTTTTTTAAAAAAATATGAAGGATTATCTTACACCATTTAAATATATGAAACTAAATGAACAGCGTCATTAACAACTGTATCTCGTTAGTTTAAGCATCAAAATTCTAATGACATGATTCATTTCACAGAAGATTCCGTCAGAGATATGGGTTTTTTTTTTTATACCCAATACTTCATTTGCCATTAAATATGTTATCCTTAAACTGTTATAAAAAGGAAAAGAAGAAAAAATATTTTGGCAAACTTTCAATCCCTGATATTTTTTTTTCCCTACTTCAAATTAATTACATCTAAACTGATTATACGAAATACTAATTTGATGTTAATGACCATATAGTAAATACACATTTTGATGCGTTTAAAACGATAGTTTAAATGTTTATTCAACATAGAATAAAATATTAAAAAGAACTAGTTACAATGTTTCCATAATTAAATTTTCTTATAAGTAGCGTTCTCACTTTTGAATAATTTTATAGTAAGAGTGTGATTAGACACTAAATTTTATAATAAAATATTTTATCTAAAATGTTTTATTTTCTAAGCACAATTTTATTGAGTCTTTCAAAAAAAAGTTCAAATTATAAACAATTGTATTGTATTAAAATGCTACGTATTTAATCAAAATACTGTATAACATTTACGAATAAACTAAAAGAATGTATCTTTATTTAAGATATTATTGCTACAGCATTCATTTATTTGTTTATTTTTATTTGCTTATAACATCATACAAAGAAATGTAATGTAATAAACTGCACTGGGGAACACATTTTTGTTGCATTTATGCCAATACTTTATATTGCCTAATTCGAGTCTGGTTTCTTCAAATCTAAAACTAGTTTTACTGCTGAAGCTATAGATTTTTTAAATGAAATTTTTAATCTATATTTTGACGAAATGTAATAGGTTTAAAAATGTTATAAACAACAAGGGGTCGTGTAAATGTTGGACAACATTCTAGGGGAGTTAGGGCATATCATCCGGAGTAAAAATAAATCAAAACCCATGCATGAAAATGTCATCGTACGCAGCTGGGGACTCTTTCTTATTATTCTAAGTGTTCAGAAGCTCACTTAAAAATAATTCATAAAAGAGAAGCTCCCCTAGTGGCGTATGCTTATATTTCCGAACATCGGTTCCTTCCCAATTTTAATCCTGAGGATGTGCCCCTAAAAGTTTGCTCCACCAATTATGCGACTTCCTGTTATATATAACGTTTATAAATTTATACATTTCGACAAAAAAAATTAACTAAATATGCTATTTAAAAAACAAGTGTAGATTGGCGAGAGAAGCTGGCTGCAAATTTGAAATCAGAGACTTGAAAATATATAAGATCAGTTAAAAACATCTCATGCAACAGGGAAACAAATGTCCCCTAGCAATTATAAACTTGTTCATAATTGCTAGTTGTTGTTGATGTTTGTTTTTTAATAACTCTTCCGCTAAGTAAAATACAAAAGCCAGTTTAAGCGTTTTAAACTTAGATAATCAAATGCTTATTTGTAATAATGAAATGCTTATATTAAATAATTGTAAATCTTTATGTCAATTTCTCTTGAATAATGGTATCCCGATTGGATTTGTAGGCATATACTTGACTGAGGCGAAGTAATGCTTAATTTTATATTATAGTAAGACAATGGAAGGTTCGGTAACATTATCGCCTTGAAACATAATTGAGTGCCTACATATATTTCCCATTGATTGCTTTCTTTGTTTTTTCAATATTTCTTCTCATCTACAACTTTAGATATTTAATTCATAGTTTTGTGATTTGCCATTTTGGCTTCTAACCTAATTTAATACTTGAACCTACAATAATTGACTCTCATCTGAAAGATTAGAAACCCTTCAGACGAATATATTTAATTCTACTTTGATTTTCGAGATCTAAGTAAATTATCTTCATCTGACTTGCTTTTGTTTCTAGTTTATTTCTCTTTTTCAGAGCAGCCGGCAGTATGGTTGTTTGAAGAATTTTGCCACCGATCGCAGAAACTGCTCCTGCACTGACGGCATGTTAAAGCTCCCTGCTGACACCTTGTCAGTGCTTTCAATTTCCATTTTTGTTCTTTATTTGGGGGATATTTTCTATTGTGCTGCATTTTGATGCAGGTTGGATTATCCCTGTTTTCATTTCACTGATTGGATTCATGTAGGGTTAATTTGTTTTTATTCAAATTTTCTTCAAAAATATATTCAAATTATAACATTAGCAGCTTGGTGCTTTTGTAGGCGTCGCTAAAATCAAGTAATAATTCGAAAATTTTGCATTTGCCAGGTCATACAATGGAGCTTTGGAGTAATTTTTCAAATATTAAAATAAGTGATAAAATAAAATCGTTTTTATTTCCAGAAAACTGAGGCTTTTCAAATATTGACCTTTTGCCCCATTTACATAATTAGTGAAAAAGAGGATCGCTGTAGATACGATAAACTAGATTTTTGAAATTCAACGTCTTGCACTTGCGCCAAGAACGCAATACGGCGAGAAGTTGACGACGGCGATCACTGTAAATTCACTCTTACCATCGAGAATAACTATTATAAACCGCAATAGTTATAAAAATAATGCATAATTCACTAAAAAGTGTTATTTCAAGTGATTAATCTATTATAAATCCATTATTTCTGCTTTAAAAATAGTTTATTTTATCTTAGTAATAAATCAAGTTTCAATTAAATTATTTTTAACTAAATATTTTTTCATGGATCATTGAATATACACATTTTTATAAAGTGATTCAAACAATAAGTTTTTTCCTTTTAAAAAGTTCTAAAGATACGAAAAATTGCTTATGGTGATTTTTTCTTCAAATGTCTTTTTCAATATTTTTTTTTTTTTTTTAATCGTCAACATAAAATCTGTAAGGCAACATGCGTATACTATCATAATCAATAAAACATGTATGTAGCAAAAATGTATTTATAACTTGTTTTTCTATATATTTTTTATTTATTTATTTTTTTGAAGATGGGATTTTACGGCCGAAACCTCTATTCCTTACTTATATTTTTTTCTTTTAACATAAATTTCTCTTCATTGAAATCTTTAAAAATATTTTTTTTTTCTTCATTTTCGAGGTTTCTTCAAATGGTTTGATAAGTGTTTTCTACGAAAGATATTCATTTCCTTCCCTCCTTCCATATTTTTTTCCTGAATAGACATTCAGAAATGGTAGAAGTCGTGCAGTAGAATAAGGAAAAATTAAAATATTTTCAACTATAATGTTTGTCAATGATGGTTTGATGTTGAGATAGGTCTCCATATTCTACTCATATTATTATTATTTTTTCTTTTTTATACAGAGTGCCAAACCTAAGTTCAAATCCAACCTTTAAACTGCA
This sequence comes from Parasteatoda lunata, assembly GCA_949128135.1. NCBI lineage: Eukaryota > Metazoa > Arthropoda > Arachnida > Araneae > Theridiidae > Parasteatoda > Parasteatoda lunata. Next base: position 81,004,685 of record OX421972.1, on the reverse strand, counting down.
AAACGGTTACAGCTATATTAATAAAAGTGTTGTCTAGATATAGCAAAGAGGCTATGCGCTAGAAAATGAAGTTGCATTAATCGCCATCTGGCGGGAAAATGTGGTATAAGGGTAATGAATGGTATTAGTAATGGTATGAGATAATGGTATGAGATGGGAGAAAGAAGCAAATTATATTTGTTACAAAAAGACACCTTATGAAAGTTAATTTTAAGATTTAGAATGGAAAAAAAAGTAGTTCTCGGAATATTTATCTATTTTCGATGTTCATAGCTTAAGAGAGTTTTCAACTACGGCGAAAATTGTGTTTATCTTGTAATGACTCTTCCCCCCACCCCTAAAATCAGTTTGTCATGTCACAGTATTGGGAATCAGCCGTTCATATGTAAGCAATTAAATCCACAAAAAGTGTATTTCTAAATATTGTAAAACTTTTTTACTCACTTTACAACCATTTCAGACCGTTTTCGAGATAAAAACATTCACTACGCATTTACCACCAGGTAGAGTGATCCCGTTTTATGGTGCGTAGCCACTTTACTATACCTAAACATCATTTTCACAATCAGTTTTTGGCACATCCTTTAAAGAGTCCTACAAGCACGAAAAATAAAATTTGAATTGAGGCAAATGTAAATATAAATATTTATAAATCAAAGGTAAATATGTAGGTATTGTAATAATAATGTGTATAATAAGTGGTAAATAAGTAGGTTTTTTTCTTTCTTTTACTATGGCTCTAGTGGCATTGAAAAATCTTACTGATAAACATTTCATTTCTCTTCTTAAATTTAATTAAGTTGGTTTATCAGTAATATTTTAGAGTTCCATTTTGAAAGTTCAACGAATGAGCAGTGGTTCGAAATAAAATGTTTTTATAAAATGAGGTTTATAATGAAAACTGTTGAATAGCTATTTCTCTTACTATCTATTTATATTGATAGCTCATAACCGGTAGGTAAGTAATAATTGGAGGATAATTTAGGCATCCTAGATGACTCAAAACTATATTTACAATTTAAACATTAAATAGTTTTGCAAGTACAGATTTCTCAAATACAGATAGAAAAAACAAAATTTTTAACGTAGGTTCAAGTTGTAGTAAACGAAAACTTAACCCACCATATTAGCTGGGTAACCAAAATCCGTTAAGATCCTTAAAGCAAATAGTGGAGAGGAAAGAAACATTTTTCCAGCAAAATCAACAAAAACTTACTCTTTATCAAAACCTGAGTATTTTGTAAACCCCTATTTTATAACCTTCGTTTAAGCATCAACCCATTTTTGAATCAGGCAATACAGAAGACAAGGAAACTCTTGGATCAAGTACTTTTTTTAATTTTATAACCGTCGTTGAACAGCCGACCCAACTTTATGGGTTTACGACTATTAATGCTCAAATCCATCGCCCTGTACTTTTGAACCCAATCCGGAAGACAAGTGAATTCCTGGATCGAGTATTAGGAGAAATTCGCCTTCGTGGAGGACTTTTTGATGGAGTTAACCCGCATTTGCATTACATGGAGAGGAAGACCACGAGAACCTTCCACGGTTAGCCTGACGGCAAGGGGACTCTAACCCATGATCCGTCTGCCACTGAGGATATTTCACGTCAGTACTGTGGTCGGTGCAAGCCGGATGCGGAATTCGTATCGACTAGGATTCGAACCAGATTCGCTTTATTGGAAGGTGAACGCTCTATCCCCTGAGCCATCGCTGCTCTGGACCAAGTACTGGGACAAACTAGCCTTAGGTCGTGGGTTCGATACCCGCCGGCCGAAGACTCACCGTGTAGTAAATGGTGACAGATGCACGTTCTTGCTTTAAAAGTGCCCCTATTCAATAAAATAAACTACCCAAAATTTTATGAACAAAAAAGCTAAGAGCTATTCTTACGCAACATCTAGAAAGTAATTTCTTTCAATTCTTTTTAAGATAGCCGAATACCTAACTCAAATTTCCTTCCACTCTTCAAATTTGAAACATATATTTATGATTATATTCTTACCGAAGTATGGAAGATTGATCATTGTTTTTTTACTATAAACAATCATGTTGATGATTATTTTCTTAGGAAGGAGAATTTTGGATTTTTAAAAAAAAAAGCGCTCCATTTTTTACAAAAAGTTTTAGATCAAAACAATTCCTAAGTGACAATGGAGCCACTATTCGTAAATTTAATATAAAAATAAATAAATAAATAAAAACCGTGTTTATACCAAAAATAGCTGATGCTACCTGTTCAGCTTACTGTGTAAATATTTTAGAATGGTTCGATATGTAGAAAATAAGCACTGTTTTAAACAGCGCTATTTGGTCTTTTTGGGCACACATCTGTCCAAATATAACCAATCATATGATATAAGCAAACGTGAACCACTTATGATATGATGTAAATTAAACCAAATGATGTACGAATGTAATATAAACCAAACTATATGGCAGCCACCATTTTGCTTGATTGCATTGAAATGAAGAAAATGTATTTTTACAGTTCACTAATTTTATAACAAAGGATTTTCTACGTAATTTTGATTTATTTTATTGTTTCACTAACCGATATTACGAAAATATCCTTTTCTTCAGTCCTTAAGTGACTTTAGCTCCTAAAATCAAAAATAAGTAGATTTCTTTCAATCTAGTGGCACCCCACATACGTGAAGATAAATATTATGCAACTTCATATAAAAAATAAATAAAAAATTTAAATAAAAAAAAAATTCTCCCTTTTGTTTTCCCTTTAATGTGCAAAAATGTCAAAGTTTGCTGCCTGCGAAAGATGAGAACGAAAGGAAAATATTCATTTCGAGTTAGCATCTGAAAGTTTTCTTCAACTCTTTTGCGAAGGAAGAAAACATTAAGAATTGCAATAAGAAAAAAACGCAGAAAATGGTGTAAAAGAGATAAATAGTAAAAATAAGAACAGCCTTCATATTTCCAAACGCAACATGAGAATAAAAAAATATTTCTAAACAAGAGAAACAAAGGGGGAGAAAAATGGTTAATAGTAAATGGATTTTCCCCTTTTACTAGAATTTTTTTTTTTTTAATGATTCTAAACTTAATTCACGTTTCAATTTTTTTTTTTTTTCTTTTAAGTTTTAATGCAATTTTTATCACTTCGGTAAAGTTTTAATTAATCAACATTATAAAATTTAAAAAAATATTAAAACTGTTGTATTTTCCTAATTAGAACAATACATTACTACGTAATCATAGTGTTTACTAAAAGTACGTTACGATTCGTACTATCCTTAAATTAGAAGGAAAAAAAAAAAGACAATAAATTTTAATTTATAATAAGAATAGTTAATATTTCCCCCTTTCAACGAATCTTAAAACGTCATTTAATGTCATTTTTATTACAAATACCTATCTGATAAGCAATGTGTAATGAAATTACATCTTTTTTTTTTCCAAAACAAATTCTGAATGAAATATTCTGAAAAATGATGCAAAGGACTGTTTTTATTTCTAAAAAATCATACGGACATTGGATATTAAAGATTATCATAAAATTATTAAAATATTCTTATAGTTATATTCAGAACTGTGGAGTCGATAGTTGAAATATAGTCGATAGTTTTTTTCTCCAAAAATCACAAGAGCATTGTAGGTATATTAAAGACTATCATAAAAATATTAAGGTTTTCTTATAGTTACATTCAGAACTGTGGATTCAATATTTGAAATGCTCGACTCCGAACTTTCTTAAAAGCTTTGTCTCCGACTTATACTGAATTAAGATTTCCATCGAATCCCAAGAAAACAATGTTTCTGAATAAATGCCAATTTCAAGTTATATATTTAGATTTTTTTATATACGATTAGAGTATAAGTTACTTAATTCAAAATTACATTTTATATTATAACATAACAGTTAAAGAAATAAATTTTATAAAATATATTTACACGCAATATTGAAATTGCGCAAAAGGATTATAAGAACATCATAACTCACGAGCACACATATGTGGCACTGGGATCTTTGATATAAAAGAACCTTAATTTTATGCCATAACTAGATAGGAAGAAAACTAAGCATGCTTATCAAAACTATCAATAAAAAATGCAAATTTACAAAGAGAAACTCGTTTCCTGTTCCATGAGTACAGGAAAAAAAATATTTATAGCCAAAATATCCTCCATATTTATAAATGACTTGAAATACGTGATGCTGCATACTATTTACCAATCCATGAACAACATTAGCACCATGCAAGATTTCAATGATGGCAGCTTTAATTCCACCTCAAAGTGAAACTGCTTATTTTTTGTACATTATTTCATGCCATAATAGGCATTACATATTTCCTAGATTTATAAATCCCTTTAGTTTATAAAAGTATATTCAATCATTCCCTTCTAAATAAATCAGTTAATTAGCTGTTATTCAATTTTAAATATTCTTATTCTTCTCCATTATGTAACGGAACTTTTTATTTTAATACAAGCGCAGTGATAAAAAAATAAAATTGAACGGATTATTACGTACTAGAACTCTTATGGGCTGGGATAGGCGGGTTGGTAGGACGTTGGACTCGTAATCATGAGACCAGGAGTTCAATTCCCACAAGCCGAAGTGACCCTTTATATTAAATGGTGACTGGTGCACATTAAATCTGTCATGGTCAAAAAGTCCCTCAAGTTTCTGCAACATATCAGTGACTATGGGGGCACTGAATTGGAGATTGATAGTGCTCTGGTTCAGGTCAAAATTACGATCTGTAGATGAATAAATGGATCTATAAATGGGTTCACCAAGTCAAACGGGCTATGACGTGTGTGACTGAAATCATATTCTTGGTCATAGATGGCGCCACTGAAAAGCAAGAAGCATACCCTCTGCTTTAAATTCGCTTAGTTTCTCAAGAAGGCTTGCTGGCATGGCAAGTAAGCAGTCTAAACAGAAATTTTATAGGCTTAAGGCGTAATCTTAAATAAGTTAACTAGTACAGTGCCAAAAAAAAAAAAACGAACCACCCTGAATAACTTTTGATTTAATCATCGGATCTTTATGTTATGTAAGACGCAATTTTAATGGTTTAACTGGGTGACCTCAAATATGCTAATTAATCAGTGAAGATGATATTTTAAGTTATGCAATCAAACACAAAAATATACTTTCTCTGAACAAACATACCTTCTTTTTTTTTGACTGATTCGAATTTCTGACTCCCAAAATATAGGGGGAGCTGCAATCTGGGAAATAGAGTCCAAATAATTTGGTTAGGAAAGCGGTCCTAAGTTTAGACCCCTTATGTTAATTTTACTTTTTGATTATTTCACCATATCTCACAAACATTTCAGACGAATTGAACATTTTTTTTGCACACAATTATAAAATTCCTTTATCCAAAGATAATTCAATGCAAAATTTTCTCGCTAATATTTATTGTTTCATTCAATAAAATGAGAAAAAATTTTAAATTGTAAGGTATATAATTTGTACACAATTTTAAAGAATTTAATTTTACATGGAAAATACAAAATTTGTGCGAAATTAGTAGCACAGTTCCCGAGAAATCGAATTTTAAAGCAGCCGTTTTTGTTTGTTTTTTAATATTAATATTTTCTTGAATAAATGAGCATATGTTTTTTAAAAAAATAATAGATCCATACATATTGAAATATAATTTATAAAATTAAATTTAAGGCCACACTAATAAACTTAAGGAATTCCAAAAATAAATAAATACAAAAAATAACATGTTTTTTGGACAAGGAATCATTTAGCAAAGCAGCACATTTTTTAATAAAAAATTGTGGGAATTTTTTTTTTAGACCAAAATTTTACCTATGGCTACATGAATTTCCCTCAAAAGCTTGTTTGCCTAATCTGACATATTCTGTGCCCTTACATATCAGAAATGACAACAAATATTGAGAAAATAAAAAAAAAATTATTAATTGATATCTGTTATTGGCGACCACTTTAGTTATAATCGAAAAAATCTGCCTAAATTATGACAAAAATCAAGATTCTCAGATTGATAATAATTAACAACACTCATAGTTATTACCTATAATATAAACTAAATAATTATAATATAGAAAATAATATTTATTGATCTTGAAGTATTAAGAGTTCCATGATATCAGAAAAATCAAATCAATAGTTCCAATAAATTTGGCTACATTTTTTATATATAATATAAATCATACTTATACTAGTAGTAAATAATGCAATTTTACATGATTTAATATCTAATAAAAGTTCCCAGTAACAAAAAAAAAAATGCTCCAAGAAAGACTTTTTTTTCAGATTTTGAAACTTTTAGACAGGTTTGTAACATGTCATGTCAAAAACCAGTTATAGGCCTCAAAAACCTAACCCTGATATAAAGACTACAGATATGGTATTTGTAAAGGATGAAATTGCCACTAAATAACTTTCTTAAGATAAAAAACTTTCAAAGAAAGGAACGAATTTACCTATTTCTTTCATTGCCTTGACTTATAAGAACTTTTTATAGAGGTCTATTTTTGAAAGTAAAATGGTTCGGAGACTACAATAAGAAAACCATTGCAAACAAATTGTGCATTGCTTTTTTGATTTTAGAATGAATTATAAACCATTTGCTCAATAGGTAGCTCTATCTCAATTCTAAATAAGCACAGATTTATATTTACACACTTATGAAGTGTCTCCTAAAATACCTAATATAAGAGTGATAAGTTTTTCAAATTTTGTAAATTAGCATAAAGATACATTTATTCAGGCTTCGACTTACGAAATAAAAAAGTTTCCTAAGATCTCAAGCATGTCATGACAAACACTTAACTCAAATGTGGAAAGGTTTACAGTGATTTCTTGACAAGTAAAAAGGAAACACCAACTACTTAAAGTGCGAAATCTGATCGCTTATGAACAATTGTTACTTGAACAACTTAGTTCCAAATCAATGCTACTAAAATTTTATTTAAAAAATATCAACCTTAAATTTATAATATTAAAGCTGCTGGAAAGCATTAAAGGAATTACACACAATTCTTTTCATTTAATAATCAATTCATTTAATTAATAATTCTTTTCATTTTTTCACTTAGATAATTAGTATAATATAATTCAGTGTATTAAGTAGAAAAATTTATTAAGTACTAAAATTAAAATATATACCTTATTTGTGGCCAGATATTTTGCATATTGCCACATATTTCCTATTGTTTTCGTTCTCTTATAATTGACAAGCACCAAGTATTTTTAGGTCTTCCTCCTTTTCCATTGCTTTGAGGGTCCCAATTAAAAACTTGTATTACTTTAACAAAAATTTTTACTTTAAAATCCATCAAGTAGAACAGATTTACATTCTTATTTTTGTTGAGTTTGTTTTTCCATAATTAACTGCTTTGGCTTTGTTTATCTATTTAGTACATTTTCAGTTCCTCCTTTTGTATTCCTCTTCTAGTTACAGTTATTTTCTAAGAATATAGTTTAATTGTTTATTAAATCAGTAACGACTATAATAAAACTTCTAATAAACATTACATGCGAAGTAAGTCCAAAAATTAAAACATATATTAATTCTTCCTTTCAACGCATAAATTGATTTTCCATCGAGTATATTCAAATGTATAACATTTTGACAATTCATTAAATTTTAAATAAGATATTTACACGATTTGAAATTACACATTGAAATGCCAACAATCAGTTGCATAGAATTTATTAAAAGACGAAAATTAAAAATAATTTACAGAATAAACGGATATAAAAGAAATGAATAAATAATAATTACTACTTATTTACCAAAATTTATGATCTTTAAAGAGCCTCATGAGCATTTAAAACAAAAATTACAAAGAAAATAATACAATAAATTACAAAGAAAATACAAAATTAATGAATAACAAAGGATGATTTCAAACATAAATTATTGACTGCAGAACTAAAAACAGGAAATTAACTATGATTTTTAACAAACTCCTTACATAAAATTTCCACAGTTGTACAGAATCTATTAAAGAAAAGTACGGTCAAGGAAAAACTTCCTGTAATAAAAATCTTGAGCACCAAAAATTCAATTTAAAAAAAAGTACACTAGCTAAAATTAAAGACACATGCATTATTGTTACTAGAACACCGAAACATGAAAAACAATCTAAATAGACAGAAAAATTATTTTAGAATACTTAATTTTGTGTTAATAAGCATGTTCATTTGGTGATTTTAGCAAATTAAATATTCTAAACTCTAAATCTGAACATTTAAAAAGTGTTACTCATCACTAAATAGTTTCTAACTTAATTATTATAAATCTAGAAAGAATACTAAGTTTGTGTAAGCTTTTAATCGTGAAAATTAATTTACCGGGTATCAAAAAACAAATTAAATAGCATTGTATTTTATTTTGTAAAAAAGAAAGACATTTTTATGACATTTCTAAAAAACTTCACATGATTTTAAAATTTTTTAATGATGAAGATACATACCAGGTGTTAACCTACTAAGTTAGTTAAACAAAAGATGTATGCTACTCACTTCTGTTCTTATGGAATAATGACTGTGAATAATATATCTACAATTAGAATGAAGATCTATACAATGAAGAAATAAATGAAATATTGCTATATGAATGTGATGTGATAATTGTAAATGCCAAGATCATACCTGCCAACATTGGGGAAATAAAATAACGGAGATTTTATTAGCGTCATTTTTTAAGCTACAAGTAAAGTTTTGATTCATCATGCATAATCAAGTAAGTCAAAAAGAGAAGTTCAAAATTGAAAATATAAGCACTTACATATACAGAAGTAAAAAATATGTATATAAATCTTATAACTATTAACACTCAACATACTGCAGTGATGGCAATAGCACCATCTGTTGAGGAATAAGAGAAGTATTTTTGCCATCTGCGGATATTTTATTGCCAAAATTTATTTTTTTTAATTTTCTTCAACAAGTTGAGAATATACAGGTCAGAGCTTATTCTAGGCAGGGTAAACAGGGCGCAGCACCTTGTTGCCCTTTTAGTCAAAAGAATCCACCCTGTTGCCCTTTTAGTCAAAAGAATTCACCCTGTTGCCCTTTTAGTCAAAAGAATTCACCCTGTTGCCCCTGAAGTAAATTAGCGCCCTGATATAATACTCTATACCCTTTTTGCCCTTTCTTTCCTCAACCCTTTGTTTTTTCCCCAAACTCTACTATAGATTTCTTAAACTTTTGTTATTTTCAACTCTTTTTATTTAGTTTGTCATTGCTGTCAATGCATAGATTTATATGGGAAAGAAAAAATAGCCACCACACCCCCTTGTTGCACTTGTCTTTGAAAGTTTGCAGTTACTTCCACTATCATTAAATCATAATTATTAATAATTTTAATTATTAAATCATACCTACAGACACTTAGAAACATACATTCATTATTTTATTAATATATGCATGCATTTTAAATAAATCACTAAGCTAATTAGCCCATTTACTCAATATATATGTTAATTTATTAATAAAAATTAGTAATTAATATGATTACTTTGCAATTTTTAGTTATTCTTTTACTAATTGACAATGTTCTTTAATGGAACGTATAAAGCCCATAGAAATTATTGCCTTTTTAGAATAATAATGCCCTTTTCTTAAACTTTTGCTCCCTGCCCCTTTTTCTGCCTAGAATGAGCTCTGATACAGGTAAACAGAAGATTGTGGTAAAATACAGGAGACTGGCAGGTATGCAAGATAAGCAAACAGATAATAACACTAAATTCAAAAATTTAGTGCTTAACTTTTAACTCATTTGCTGCAGATCTCAAGCAAGCATATGACAGTCACTAACACAGCATCCCATACTAGCACAAAACCGGCAGCAAACATGTAAAACAGTGTATCCGAAAATGCCCTTTATAAAACAATATTAACTATATTCAGTACTGGTACATATACATAAAATTTGAAACTATAATAAAATAAAAAACAATGAAATTAAAAAGGTGATTTTAAACAGGAAGACATTTAGATTTTAAATTATAAAAATAAAACTGCCAGATTAGTAAACATTTTTTTCTTTTTTATTAAAATGGCCACGACTAAGTTCACTTCATTAGATTATCAAAAAGGGACTATCCACTAGATTTACAATATCCACATACATATTTTGGGAGAATTCCTTTTAATTTTATTACAATAAAAAATAAATTTGATATCAATGACAAAATGACTTCAGAAATCAAAGCAAAATGTAATTTGAATAATTATCATATATTTTTTTAACATTATAAATAAGAAAAAAACTTTCAAAAAAATTTTGTTGAACTGGTTATAGTTAAAAACTGTATGAAATATTGTAAAAAATTAAATAATATACGTAACATCGGATTAAATATTAAAAGTCCTGGCCCACCCTTGAAATTAGATAATTGATCATTTTAGAAATATTTGATTTTATAACAACTAACAAAAATGCAACATTGATATATTTCATATTTGAGACAGACTTTAAAGCCATGGTCAAATACTTCTTATAGTTTATGAAAAGAACTCCTCATGCCATTCATAAGGAACAGTGGTAGTTATAATTACGATATTTAACCATTTCAAGTAAGGATGTTGTGTCAATATTTCAGACAGGTTTGGCACAGGTAGACTAGAGAATCAGTCTATTGTGAAGCTACCCTCTTTAAAAAGCACTTTTTCGGGCTTCCACTGCTGCAGATGACCATAAACTTTATAGCAAGAAGAGTTCTTTATAGACTGACTATAATTATACAAGAATAATATTAAGTATCAACAGATAGGAGGTAAGGTAGCTTAGCAGCACAAGATGAGTAGTAGATGCACTGAATTGTTAAAATCATGCAGTATGTGAAATATTTTTTTCTGATCCATCAGTTTAACTGCCAGAAGATTTTTCTCCAGTTTAATGTGAAAAAATTATTCACCATTAAATTTTTCCATTACAAGCTTAAAGTTGTAATAGAGAATTTTATAGACTATATTTTTTACCATATATTTTCAATGATACAAAAACAAGAAATAGATTTTGAAATCAAAAACACGATTGGAGCAATTCATGCAAACTGATCAAATTAAATGCAAAGTTAACAAAATCAAAATAAATGCGTTTGGAAAATTGAGAACCTGTTTTATACAACTTATGCAAAGTGATCAAATCAGATGAAGTAGAAATTCATTAAACAATAAGTTTTTTAAAAACAAAATCTTTTAAATTTTTCATGCACTGTTTTTCTAACATAGAATTGCCAAATAACTTGCAAATTTTTTTTTAAAAAAAGCAGAAGTATGCTGGGGAGTGGCAACAAATTATAATACTCTTCGAATTAAATACCCTGTGTGATTTTTCTTTTGGGTTATCTGCAGCTGCTGCCGAGTGGGTGCATAGACTTGGCAATCATTTTGCTGCAAATCAAGATATATATAAAAATTTTATCTTGCCTCCTTTTCAAAACAAGAAAAAGTAATTTTGAATTATGTAGTCTTAGAACAGAAAGTATTAAAAAATAGACCAAACAATTAATCTTAGTTTTAAAATTATAGGTTTTTTAATAAAGTACATTCGTAATTACCATATTAGTTTAATCTATTGCAACAAGTTCAATTAAACATTTGCAAAAGGTCTCAAATTAGACAATTTGGCACATACAGATGGCATTCTACTTATGATAAAAAATACTATAAAAAAACTTACACAATCACTGGAGAAAGTAATTTTCTTTTTATAACAATATTTAAACTATGGCAATTAAATTATCGGTAGTTTTAAAAGAAAAAATATCAACTATATAGCAACATTCATTCAAGAAAAAGTAACAAATTAGCCAATAAATTCGGCTAACATTACTGATCAGACAGAGTTCTCACAACCCATCACCATCAAGCTAAATATTTAAGAGATAAAATGAACGATTGCATTCACCAAATTACTCAACTGTGACAAACATTCTATCTGTCAAAATAAAAAGAAAACCAAATTTAAACAATAGTATATTGCAGATATATTTTAAACAATTCATGTTATAATTTGTTTGTGTAGAAGTGGATATTTCCGTATCATGATCTGTCGCGCCAACTACAATTGCAAAGATGTCAAATAAATTTTAAAAATGAAAATTTTTTTTAAAAAACATATGCCGATGTTTTCCCGGGAGTTAGCTACGAATTAAACCTTATGAATTGGTTGCTTTCTGTAAAGTTTTTTTTTAAAATTTCTTGCGGGTCGCTGCTCTGAAGCTCGCAAAGACGGCGATTATTCTGTCACCACAGATCATGATACGGAAATCTCCCCTGTAAAAAGATCAACTAGGGATTTGTATAATTTAGGAACTGCATTTCCAAAATAAAAGCTAATGAATAGTTTAGAAATTTTTAAATCTTTGTCTTAGTAATTTGTCTTTAGTTTAATTCAATCTTATTAGCATTTTCTTAATTTATCTAAAACATTGACATGCAATTTCACAATACAGAGTAACTTATAATTCGTTGAAAGCAAGTGAAAACATCGATAATAGCATTCACTCAAATCCAAATTTATTAACACATTTTACTAACATTCTTGACTTGATAATCCAATCGAACATAAATAATCAGCGATAAAGGCAGTTAAAAAAAATTACTATGTTTTGCTATTTACATTAAAATTATTAACTAAGATAAATGTATTTAATTTAACTTTGTTAATATTTAACCAATTATCAAATAATCAACAAACATTTACTTCTTAAAAAAAATGATTATTTTTCAAATTAGTTTTTTTATGTTTTTCTGGATGTATACAATTGTTAGAAAGAATTAATTATTGTGCAAGTTCTCAGACGCAGAACTAATTGGAAAATTCACAAAATCATTAGAACAGTTATAGCAGGTGCCATTTATAAAGTTCAATCAGTAAGTTGAATCAAAATGTTTGACAAGCTAGCAACCAAATGCCAGGTAGTATTCCAAATAATACCACATAGATTAAAAATTGTAATCACTAACTGAAGTTTTTTTAAGTAACACAACACAGAAATATTACATGTTAAATGATTGAACAAAACATAGAATTAACTTCATATAAAGCAATCTAATATTGATAAATTAAATAACTCCAATTAATTGACCTGTTTTACATGAAAATTGTTAGCAGCACTCATCACTACTACACCATATCAAATTCAAACATTCATTACATGAGTATACTAGAAATATTTAAAATCACACATGTAAAATGATGGATTAATAAATTTGAAATATTCAAGTAAAGCATATTAATAATTAGTTTAATTATTGACTTATTTTACATGAAAATCATAAGATAACTACCATCATTACTTTCCCAATTCAAGTTCATTCAATCTATCAATTACATGCTTATATTTCTCTTCTAGTTCAGTATACATATGTTCAAGCTGCTCTATCCGCTGCTCACGGGGAATAGGATCAACAGCAGCTTTTAACTCATCAGGTGTTAATGTCTTTTGCAATTTCTCCATATCCAGTTTTTCTCTCTGGAAAGGTATGTTTAGGCGATTTTTAACATCTAATCGGTAGGCTTTATATTCATTTTTATCATCTAATTTGGTATTCTTCAGTCGCAAAATTTCGTACACTCGACGTGCTTGTTTCTTATTGATTTTAAAATTATCTTTCGCAGCTTCCGCCATAGCTTTGCTAAAACCTTTAAGGAGATTTTCTTTTGAAAACGCAGGAAGTGTCTGACAATTTTTTGAATCTATCACATCTCTTATTCGCACAAACTCTTCTGATGGATCTTCGACAGTAATATCAATGACATCCGAGTCTTTAATGTAACAAGTGTTTATAGCTTCTAATAACTTTGTACCTAAACCTTGCTTTTGATACTGTGGCAATACTAACATTTGACTGATACGAGGCCGAAGTTTACATGGATAAGCATAATACCGATAAACAGTTGCATAACCAACAAAAGGATAGCACTCATTATCACCATCTTTACAATGTTGGTGCAAAACGAAAAAATCCCACTTTTCATCTTCTTCATCAATGTAAGATGCCGCGTCTATAAGCCATAACACAAGAGTTTGCATACGTTGATGATAATCCAGAAAACCAGGAGTTTCATTATCTGCACGATATATTTTATAGAACTCTTCTTTTCCGTCGTTTTCAACAGAAAAAGAACTCAATAACTCTCCAAATGGCCTAAAATTGCTTTCTTTTGGCAGAGCATTCGTAAAAGCATTTAAGTCTTGAGAAATTTCCATTTCTAGTTTATCTGTTACTATCTTGTATACATCATCGGCTTCAACACCACCAGTATGTGCAGACTTTACCTTTTCGCGGTAGGACATTTGAAACAATGGTAATAAACGGCATGATGAATACAAAAAGTTGACTTGAAGACCAATATAACCAAATATATTTTCACTGTCACCAAAAAACTGATGGGTATATTCAGGAGGAAAGGAATTTTTATCATCTTCAATATCTTCCGGATTTCGAACAAACTTAAACTTAATAACTTCATTAGCACTACATACATACTGATCTAAGCAATCTCCAGTATACTTTCTTTTAACTGCCATCTTTTTAACATTCAGAGAAAACTAAAACAAAAAGCTGTCTGAGTTCTCGATTGAAACTAAAGAATTCGTGCTCGAAACTTTAAACTTTAAAAAAAGTTGTGGAAGAACCGCGCATCCGCTGTTGCCAAACGCGATGAAAGGTTTTAAGTATTTAAAATATTTCTTTCAATTCATTGTAAAATTTAACTGAAACATTAAATAAATTTATGAAACATAAATAAATGCTTTACTTAAATTTATTTTTTAAATTATTTTTTCAGTAATTTTTCATTTTAAGAAAATAAAATTAAATAATTGTCTTATCTTCTTATAACCAATCACCGAGCAGAATCTAGTCAGCACTGTTCATACAACATTTTGATTAGCTAATATTAGTATCGTTTTCATCATTATCACTTACAGCTATTTTAGGTTTACAATATTTGGCTTTTCTAACCTGCGTTTGGCACACTTTGAATTTCTTTTTATCCACTGTCTTTGGCTCATTGAAAGTTTACAAAAATGAGGTTGAAAGAAATAAAATCAGTGGAAATATTTCAATAATTTGCATTGCAGAATTATTTTATAAGGGCCTTACTTCTGATTTCCCTTTCTTTCCATTTTTCTTCAAATTCATTTTTTTTAAAATTTAAATGTTAACATATTCATATTGATTTATGTGTATTTACTTTTAATATATTTTTCCTGGGTTAAAATGTAAATTTACTTTTTCACTAAAATTAAGTAATTAGTAGACTTATTGAAATTTATTCTCTCAATATGACAATATTAATTATAAGATTTAAATGAGAAAGGGGGAAAAAACTCTTCAGAACCGGTTTTTGTTTATATTCAGAGTAAAGAAGGAGCCATTAAAGGAAAATATTTACATTGTGTTTTAAGTTAGGTTAGCAGTTAACTTTGTAACGTCAGAGAGTGGAAATTTGACTAGTTGCCTATCATTTTATTATTCTAAGATAACACTCTGTATAAAACCGGTAGCACTAACAGAACAGATTTGAAAACTATTGGTCATCTGGGGAGAATACCGGTTCCAAGGACCCTTCCTTCGATTCCTTTTCGCAGTTGTATAGAAATGCACTGCGATATTTTCCACTTTCTTAAAATTGTTCGCATTCATTTGTCAAAAATATTTTTTTAAATTTCCACAACGCTTTCTTTTTTAACCATGTTTAATGTACTCGTAGTTTTCAGTTCCATATAGTTTTCTATCTAAAAATTATTTAATCTATTTGAAAATCAAGACAGAAACTAGCGTATTTTCTGCTACTATGGCTCTCCACACGTTATTGGTTAAGGCATGCGAATCCGCAAAACTTAAGTGTTTTCATAGGTAGAGAGTTCTGCTCTACGCCACCTGTAGCCTATTTTGATCGCCAGTTATTATTAAGGAATTAAAATTTGTTTTAATGTTGATAAAAATGTGCTGTTTTATCGATAGTAGGATAAATTTAAATCCCTCGGATTAATAATAACAATAAGATTTTAAAACTATTAGGAATACCTTACCAAAAATCAAAATAATTATTATTATTTTTCATTTTAATTTTTGAAAGAATGTTGAATTTTCAACAGTTATTAAATTAAATGATACAAAATAATTATTCATTGTAAAAAAAATTACATGGAATTATCTTAAACAATTTTTAAATTTTTTTTTATTTTTTCATCAACTTGTTCATCCACTATTTATGAAATAAAATAAAAAAAAATACTAAATAAGTAATAAAAGTTATTTTTTGCACAGAATTATCTTTGGATAAACGAATTTTTGAGAATTTTGATATCTTTGATAAACGTTTGCTTATACATACGTGCATATATATTAGATATATACATACGTACATGTATTTTAGGTCAATACATATGCTTATACATGGGCACATCCTTGCGTATGTTGCATACAGATACGTATACAATTTATCTTTATACAATCTGTATTGTATGATACAAGCACTATACAATCGTATTTACTTGTAATCGTATATTTTTATTGCTTGTAATCTTGTTGCAAATAATGATTATTACATGTATCACGATTACTTGTAATTAGATTACTTGTAATCATGGTTACAGTAGTAATAAAAATTATGCGTAGTTGTAATCACGTTACAAGTACTTGGTTATTGTAATTCATCAGTGTAATCACGATTACAGTTTTAATCAAAGCTGTTTTAAGTTGTAATCATGATAAGTTGTAATCATGAATTAAGATAATCAATTACATGGAGGTGAACGTGTTTGGAATAGTTAGAGTAACTAAAACTTTTCTGCCACTGCTGAAACAATCCAGAGGGCCAGTAGTTAATGTCACAAGTACAAATGGTAAGTACAATTAATAAATGAAAAGATAATAATAATAAAGTTGTTATCACCATCCTCTGCTTAAATACACAGTAATATTTACGATTAAAAGATTCTTTATTATTACAAAAATTTTCCCTAGCTACTAAACTGAGCAACGAATCAAACATTTTTTTAACTAGAAGCTCTCCTAATAATTATCTTTAGAAAATTCTCTACCCTTATAAAATTTTATCATCGCTAGTAATCATAAACTAATTTATAGCTTTTCTAATAATTGTCTTTAGAAGATTCTTTATTATTATACAAACTCATTTTATCTGCCATACCACAAAACAGAACATTATAACAGAAAATTATTTCAAATTTTGTAATTCAGAAATTATCAACAAAAAAAAAATGTGCAAATGGCGACACTCAAAAACATTTATTGATCCGATTAGCAAAACAGATTCAATGATATTCAGAGTAGGCTTCTTTTGACGTCGATACAATTTTTTTAGTAATATTTCCTGTCTTCTAAGGGATGGCGACTTGATAGACTTTTCAAGAAACGTTCAATAGAGCCTAGGTGAGTCGTGGTGGCTTAGGGGATAGAGCGTTTGCCTTTCAATGAGGTGAACCGGGTTGAAATCCCAGTGATGGCTGGTCGGTATGAACTTCACACTGACCACAATCCTGACATAAAATATCCTCAATGGTAGACGGATCATGGGTTAGAGTCCCCTTGCCATCTGGCTAACCACGGGTGGCTTTTCTCACCATGTAGCACAAATGCGGGTTAGTCCTCCACGAAGGCAAATTAATTCTAATACTTGATCCAAGAGTTACTTTGTCTTCTGGATTGGGCTCAAAATTACGAGACTGCGGAGTTGACCATTAGTAGTCTCAAACCCAAAAATTGAGTTGGCTGTCCAAGGCCGGTAAGAACCAATCGGAAGTAGAAACCCAGAAGTCTTACCTGGAACTTTAACCCCTAACGACATCTGTATTTAGCTTTACACGGTCAACCTTCCATTTGCAACTACGACCCTAAGAAATAGCCACCGAGAATTCCTGCCTGTGTGTTGTTTTTAAACCTCTGGTGAAATTTCCATAGAACTTTGACATGGGAATTATCCTACCCAACATGCTATATTATACAAGTTGAAAATTTCTTATCTCGTAAACATTGCATAACGTTTCTTGTAGATTCAAAGCTCATGCTCGTTTTTTTAGATTCTCAACCCCTCATTGTGGTTTACGACCCCATGTCCTGTGCTTAGTTTTTACCGTTTCGATGAACTTTATCACCTTTTTTAATTTGTCGGTCGAAATTTAGAACAGCTTACATTTCTATCGCCTTACTTTTTACTTTAATAAATTTTCCAATCGTTGTTTATTTTTAGGGCACTGGAAATTAAATCAAACCTAATCAAGTCTAACCGAAAAAATCTCCCTTAAAAAGAGAGAAAGGTCATTGTAGAAGCTTGAAACCTCCGAGTAAAGAGTGCACAAAGCACAAAAAGTTACACAAATTCTTTAACTTAAAGGAAATAAACCTTTTTCATGAACAATTTTCTGATAGAGTTAGCATTAACATTAAAAAGTAAAATGAGTGTTGGTATATAGAGTCGATAATCAAGAACTACGGGATATGTATTTCTAATTAGAAAAAATTCTTAAGACTTCTAATCAATGTGTATCTAGCTTCTAGCGAAGCAAGGCTTGCTGATGTTGATAAGTGACATTTGTCACAACAACATCTATAAGAGGAAATTTATAAATTTAAATTTAGTTGTTTGTTAGCTTTCTTATAGCCACTTATCATAACACACCATATAACAGGGGTGGCCAAGCTCTTTAATAGTCGAGCGATTTTTCAAAATGTGAAATTTTTCGCGAGCCGCAATTAAATACGAATTCAAAAGGTATGCATAAAAAGGCATTAAAATTTTTTTTTACAGAAATTAAATTTATTGAAAACATATAAATAAAAGTACAAAATATATGTATTGAACTTATATAATAAAAATTAAACACATTTATTTAACTTCTCTTGATAATTCTTTAAAATTTGGTGACAGCACTTCTCAGTAATTCTTTGAGATGCTGTTTAGTTAATACTGATCGCTGTTAGGATTTCACGAATTTTAAAGTGGAATAAAATTATTCCCATAAGTATGTTGTTCCGAATATTGAAATAATTCAATAAGCAGTCTTTTATAATTCAGGATACTTCGATTCTTTTACAAATTTCCAACATTAAGTAATCGACTTTGACTTATATTTTAATTGTAGAGCTTGATCGTTTTGCATCTCTATTAATTCTAATTCTTCAGTTGCTTTTTGGGTCATAATTATATTGGAAATGGAAATTTCACCTTGAATTATGTTAATTTCAAGTGGATTCAGAAAAATATTAAAATATAATAGCACAAAAATGAAAAGGGAACTTGTGTACATTTATCGAGAGCCACAAATATACCTTCGCAGAGCCGCATGTGGCTCGTGAGCCGCAGGTTGGCCACCCCTGCCATATAATATGAGCAAGTATGCTGCTGCAGGATTTAGTGAAAGCCTTCGATTAGAAATGATTGGCTGGTATATTACTGTTATTCAGCTGGAACCTGAATTTATGAAGTAAATATATTTTAAACTATTAAACTACATTTAACTAAATTTCTAAACTGATAACCATAAAACACATTGCTCGTCAAAGTAGGCAACGTGTAGTTATACATATCAGGTTGGAGATGTCCGCATCAAAAATGCAAAAGTCTATATAGTTGTATAATTATTTCTCTAGGGGAAAGTTTATAAGGTTGCCATAGTTGTGTCTGGATTATTTACATGTCACGAAACTGTGCACCGAGTGGCAGAAGAGACTGTAACGCTCCTTAAAATCAAAATGCTCTGTAAAATTGCCATCCTTTTCCAGCATATCACCCGTTTCATACTGCCAATTTGGTGAGAGATAAGCTTCAATTATTCGGATGGGAAACACTTCCACACTCTTCACACAGCCCTAATCTTTCCTCTTGTAATTTCAACATTTTTGTTGACATGAAGAAGGATATTCGTCGAGTATAGTTCCTTTCTTTTCTGAGGAGGTGTAAAATTAGTTGAGGTTGTAAATCCGTCACCCACCTACCTTTTTTCTACAAGACAGGAATAAATCAATCCGGCTGCCCTCGAAATAAATGCATTAAAACTTTAGGAAGTAGATTACATATTAAATTTGAAGTGGATGTTTGATTTTCATTCAACTGATTCTTACATAGTTTAATTTATGAACCATATAACTTTATCGTAGATAATACAGGGGAATTTAAATAGATGGGGGGTGACGAAATTTTTTTCCTATTATCAATATATATATATAATATTTCATATAAAATATCATCTATTCTATTTATTAATTTCATTTCATTTCAGGACACAACTGACCAATCGCAGTGAAATTGAAAAACGTTTAGACTTGGAAATAAATTCTACCGATCCTGAAGTAAAATCTGAAATCTGAGTACGGGGACAAATATTTTGCAGATTTACGACAAGCTACGTTGCAGGGATTGATTAAATACAGCGAAACAGACATCACCTGCGTGATAAATGATTTAGAACATGCTATTTGTGCAATATATCCAGATATGGTGTATAAGCCATGCAGAGCTTATTATTTAAAAGTTGTGATACGCTTAATTGAAATGCTCCCGTATGTGTTGAGAGAGCAACTTGACGAATTTTTATATCGCTATTTGTCGCTTCTTTCGAAACCTCAGGCAGCTTGAAATAAATTATTTACATTATCTCTTTTATTACTTTAATAATATCAATAACAATACACTTCATTATAACATATAGTCATATCATTATAACATTTCAAACAGGAAAACACCCCAATCAAAGATATTTTAAATTATGTGTTCCAAAATTTGAACGTAATCAGCCTAAACTGTTTAATTCCGTTATAATTTTAGATTTAGTTAATAAAAATTACAAAGTTTGAAATGTGCATCTGGTTTTACAGCAGAGTATTTTAAGCTTCTTGTAATTCAAAATTTATTTAATTATTATTATTAAACTAAATAATATAAAATAACTAATTATTAAAAATTAAATACATGGACCGTAAGCAAGTTTTACAATCGTTTGCAAAATATTTTTGATTCGCAGCATAAGTTCCGCGGAGACATAGCGAAATGAGCAAAAAGTGAAATTAACATTATAAGGTCAATACTTTGGACCGCTCTTCTGACCTAACTATTGTGACTACCGTTTTCCATATTTCGGTTACTCCCCTCCCCCCTTACTAATCGTGACGGTTTAGAATCCGTATCTGTCGATTGAAGGGTATGTTTATTCAGAGTGTCAGATTTGTGGCTGATTTCGTAACATGAAATATCGTCTTCACTATTGAATCAGCTTTCTGAAGGTTTAAATTGCGATCTGAATGCGTGAAAATACGTTAATTGGTGCAAAAATTATTCTGGGTTTTCATTTTTTATTTCGCGTGGAGGAGAGTGGGGTCAATTGTAAAATTTTTTACTTAACTATTTTTAACTAACAAAAAATCCAATATATTATTAGTATTAATTGACAGACGAGTAAAGTAGACTATCCTCTACTAGAAAAAAAAGTAAATACCTTATTTTAAATGTTATTATATTAGTTATTAACAATTTTTGACAGTCGTGCACTTGTTACAATTGTCCCCACTTGCGGGTTCAATTGTAACAGTTCATAAATTCAACTAAAACATAGTTAATTATACATATTATCATAGTTGTGATATATTTTTTTATTGATCAAAAATAGTAGTGATATTTTAGGAGTAAAAATAATAATGAGCAGAGACCTAAAGGGTTAAACTTTTAACTTTAAGGGGTTAAAAATTTTAATTTATGCTGTGAAAGGTGACAAATAAAATAATGCACATGCAACATAATATAAATGATATAGGAAACTATTGGTGGTTCTTAAAGAGTTAAGTAATGGTTTGTAAACATACGATTATTTATTTTCAGCTGTTACATTCGTCCCTTTACTTATTGTTACAATCGTCCCCAAGACGCCATTTCAGCTTCATTTGTTAAAAACAATGCTAGTTGATTAACAAAACTAATTTTTTTTTTTTGAAATGTTAATTAAGGTGTCCACTTACGTATTCGGTTAATAATTTTTATTTGTTTAAACAAAATTACTTTGTTTCAATATAATATTCTAATACCAAAAAAAGTACTTACGTAGCGTGAAAATATCTTTTGTGATGTAACTCTTTCAAAAGTACATAAAAATGGTTGCCAGCAGGGGTGTATATGTAGATTTATTAAAAACACCTTGTGCGCCACCAAGGAACCAAATCTAGAACTCGACACTCAAAATTTTTGCTTTGTTACAATCGTACCCTGTTACAATTTACCCCACTCTCCCCTACTCTTTACAAGTGAATAGCTAAAAAACAATGCTAAAATACAAAAAAAAAATTTTTTTTTAATTATTTGATAATCGCAACAGCACACAGAATTATTAATTTATTAAAAAATTATCATAATAAAACTTTTAAAACTCTTAGCGCATTACATCATCTTTGAAAAAGATTGATTATACTGCCCACAACGCATTTAAAGTATAAAAGTGTGGTTTATTAATACTTTACATAAATCAAAATATTTGAACACAGAATTACGATTCGTAAAATATGAAATTGCGTGAAGCTATTTTGTTTAACATTTTCAGTGAATTTATTTTTATTATTTTTCTGCTTACAAACAACAGTTATCAGTAAAATTTTAATAATAATTCAAAAATGTGAAAGACATAAGAATACGCTTCTGTTATCTACTTTATTGATTATAGTTTTCTAGTTCTTCGATGTCAGATAGCATCTCAGTTAACAACCGATAAAATAAATAATTACAAATACAAATTTGCTCTACAATGATAAATGTATTATAAATATATCTAAAAATAAACTCTTCAATATTTGTATCGAAACTTTCTAGACATTAGAACATTTTTAAGTTCAAAAACCTTAATCCTTTGACGCAGAGTTTTTATTAAACTTTTTTTCAGACTTTTTTCATTATTTTGTATTAATTTAGGTCAAAATAAATAAAAAAATATTATATTTAATATTTTATTAATTTATGGTTAGGAAATACAGCATAAAAAACTGGTGTCTTTTTCTGGGTAATGATAAATCTTAGAAACTCGACTGACTTCCAAACAATAATTTTTTTTAATTTGTACTTATTTGCAGCTATTTAGATCTAGAAGAAATAGTTATTCATCAATGAAATTTCGTTAATTTACAAAATAAATCATTGTTAAATTTTTTAACATAAAAACTACTTTTTTTTTAAAGAGGAACAATAACAATAAAACTGAAATAAAAAAACTTCTCTTTTTTTTTAATTTTGGCTTTTAATGCAAATATAATTCCGATAATACAACAGATTTTTTTAGTAACTATTAAACTTTTTTATAACTAAAAAATACAAAAAATAATATTTATGCTTGAAGTTGGAACGTCAGAAAAAATATGTAAAAGGGACACCGGTGTTTCATCTGCGTCAAAGAGTTAAAACATCTAACATTTAGATAAAATGATTAAATTTATACAAAGAAATTTATGCAATTTAAAATAGATAAAAAATTAATAATTTATTTTAGATGATGGTGATTAAATAAAGGAAAGTATTTATCTAAAGTTGTTTAACAATCGCTTATCTCTCTCTCTGCTTTTTAAGGTCTTTCTTTCTTTTCTTTTTTTTTTCTTTTTCTATTTTTTTAAATATGCTTTGGCTCGAAATAGTGATAGTAATTAAGTGAAATTTAACTCGGATTGCCATAAAATAATTATCAAGGTTCCTCGGGACCAGTAGTGGGTGCAGGGGAAGGGTTTTTTCCTACGGTTTCATATTTTGGTCTGTATTTTTGTCAAAAAATAGCACAGTTCCTCATAATTGTAATAAAAGATATTATCAATGAGATAATTTTTTACGGAAAAAAATTAATTAATTAATTTTTTTTTTAAAAATGTGTAAACGGACCAGTGAAAATGTATACGGGATAACACTATGATATTTATCCCTATTTTTAATAATTTTAATTTAATTTTCGCAAATAAACTGATGATGAACATTTTTTCTTCTCAATCGTACCTTCGGAAATTTGTAAAATGCAAGGTCGTTACCTAATAAAGGTGAAAAAAATATAGCTAATAGATATTTAATTGACTTATCATGCCAAAACTATACTAAAAGAATCATGCAAGCAGCATTTATAGGAAAAGAATTTTGCAAAGCGCATTTTTCTCAACACAGGTAAAGGTGACATATTAAATTAATTACCCAGAATTGAAAACCACATATTCTTATTGTTTGTAATTGTAAGTGGAATTTCTAATAATCTAAAAAAGAGACGCATCATCTTTTTTTCAGTTTTTCTTTTAATGAAAGGTATTCTGTCAAAGATACAAAGAATAAAGATAATGAATAAAGAAAGATTATTCTGTCAAAGTTTAAGAACAAGGAAAAAAAACAATCCTGTGAATGAAAATAAAATAAATAATAAATACATAACTTAAGATCGAAGACGTTAGAAACGTTAGATCGAGACGAAGAAAAGTTAAAAAACAAGAAAATAAGTAAGTTTTAGAATTACGAATTTTCCGCCTGCCTCTTGTATATAAAAAACCAAGGCTCGAAAAAACTCGGAAATTTTAACCGTCCCCGAGGACGGCTTGTCCAACAATGTACCCGTCCTCCTTTTAAACTAACCCGTCACTTCTAAATTAATAAAAATATAATTTTCTCTTAATTATTACAAACATTTATCATATAAATTGCACAATGAATCAGTAGTTATTATTAGGATTACAAATACTAGGATAACATTATACAGTTATAAAAGAAATACTAGGTTACTAATAGTATTTATTTTATGAAATAATTTATTTCTTACATGAAATAATTTAGATGACAAAGGTCAAATTATCTGGAATGTCAATTTATCCGAGGATACTGCGTTTTTCAAATGAATCAAATATGACGTTTGCCAGTTCGCACAATCAATCTAATGATTTACAGAGGTTTGTGCTCAAAAATCTGAAAGGGGTTTTTCATTTAGGTAGATGTTTATAATTGCGTTTAACGCTTCTTGTTAAGACCAGTACGTAATGTGTTTTATTGTAAGTTCATTACTGAGAAGCTCCTTTCAACCGCTGCAGTACTCCCAGACAGAGAAAACATCAATTCCACCAAGCGCAGTATGTTGCTGTATTTCTAGATTAGAAGGTCATTATAGAAGTGAGGCGATAGATTCTTGTAAGATAACAAAAATTGAAAATGTATCACGAACTTTAACGGGAAAATTGCCGTCCACGCGGACGTCGGATTCGAGAAATTCGTTGTCCGCGGGGAATTTTTGACCGCCAAGGACGGGCGGACGGGCGGTTTTTCTAGCCCTGAAAAAAACCTTTTAAGCCTTTTTCTCGGAACTCTATTTTTCATGTCGGTCGAACACATAACTCTTTCAAACCTTCAACAGTTGATTAAACCGTATATTTAAAATTAGATTATTCCGAACAGTACATAGGATTACTTCTTATTAGTGCTTCGTTTTCCACCGCATAAATTTTTTAAAACTTTTTTTTGGAGAAGGTGAATTTCGAATTTAGAAAACGCGATATTCTATCAAAAGTCGATGCACAAAAATAAACAAATAAATAAATTTCCACGCATTTTTGTAGCTATTTTTATATATAATATCAAAAATAGAGACTTTTGCTTTTCCTTCAAATTTATCGTTCCAATCTGCTGTTACAATTTAAAAGGAAAAATATGTAAAATAACATCTTTGTCGATTATTTTTAGCTAATCAAAAACTTAGGCTAACAAGAAAGGAAAAAATAAAAATACAAGAACCTAAAATTTCTGGTATTGTTTCTGATGCTGTGATAGTTGCTGATATTAAAAGCCAAAGGAAAATGACATATAAAGACACAAAATTACAAAGTATTAACAAAATACAACTCTCATTACAACTCATAATATATATATATTACATTATATATATATATATATATATATATATATATATATATATATATATATATATATATATATATATATATATATATATATATATATATATATATATATACATATATATATATTTATTTTATTTAATTTTATTTATTTATTTAATTCGCTTCTTATTTTCCATTTTTGCTTGAGATGTTTCATTTTGCATTTTTACTTATTTTGCTTTATTTTCGTTTAAAAAAAATTTTCGGCTTCTCCTATCACTATTGTAGTGATAGCTGATGACGAGTTTATATCTTTTCATTATTTTGTTTTCCGTCCTTTTAATTAGTAAGTCCTCTTAAATATTTTTTTAAAACATTTCATTTCTATAACGTTTTCTCTTCTCATTTTATAAATCTTATTATATTTTCCCCACGTTTTCTCTATATTTTTAGCTTATATATGTGTATATACACACACAGTGCATTAATATACCGCACCATAACAGTTAATTAAAGTAATTTTCGGGACGCATAATAAAATTGAGAGAATAGTAACAGTAACAGGAAGTTTTATTTAAATATGAAATCATATCAACGCTGGTATCAAAATGAGTTCTCGTCTTTTCTTTTTCAGCTATTCAAACAACGATGTTATCAAAATTATCTCTCCGAATTTTTCCTCTAGATTTAAGTAGATATTAACTCATCTAGCGATTAGTGTTCGTCTGTAATGCTATATTTTAACAGCAATGATCCGTACAGCCAAATATTTATTTGTTGGTTTCTTACATTATGCTATTATTCTAACAATTTTTAAATTTTCTAGTATAATTATTCCTCATTCTTTTTGCTGTTGTTTTACTAACTTTTTATATTCGTTTGTATGTCTGATTACCGGATTTTTTTCTTTCGAATTCACCAAACGAAAATGTTTAAATGAACGAATTCAGCCGCAGGGAAAAGCTATATTCGTAACAGGTAAGAATTTATTTATTTTATTGTTCCATTTCATTGTTTTACAATCTGATTTTATTCTTTCTAACTAAATAAAATTTACTGAATGTAAAAATTATTAAAAAAAAATTTCTTTGTTGTTAAGACCGCATGAAATTAAAATTGGTGTTCTGTAAAACTTTTTGTATTTTGAACTTGTTGTATTTCTGTAAAACTGGGAGGGAGAGAAGAGATCTGGAATAGTATATAAGAAACGTATTCCAGCAATAAAATTGTAGCGAAATGCGTCTGTTAAAAATACGACTTTTTTTTAAAATTCAATTTCTCAAAAACTATTCGACCGATTTCGCTCTAATTTTGCGTTTTACCATATAAAATTACATTCTTTATAAAGTTGCAAAAAATTATGCGCCTTACAAATCAAAATTTTTCCGACTGTTATTATGTAAAAAAAAAAAATAATAAATACTACTAATAATAAAAGTAATAATAATAAATTAATAACAAAATAATTATAATAAAAGTAATTTTTTGCATTGAATTATTTTTGGATAAATGAATTTTATGATTGCGGGCAAAAAATTTTCAATTCGCTTAAAAAGTTCTTAAAATATAGTAAACTACTTAAAAAATAAATTTATCCCACTCCTTATCAAACGATTGAGACACTATTTCTTAAATCACGGCAATCCCTTATATTTTGGCGATCAGAAATTAGTATCCGTCGCAAGAAAAAGGTAAGTTAATTCAGAGAAAGTATGTTTTTATGTTTGATTTCTTAACTTAAAATATCGTGTACTTATTAATTAGCATATTTGAGGTCACCTACTCGAGCTTTAGGATTGAGTCACCGAACGTGAAGATCCAATCATTCTATTAAAAAATGCTCCAATGTGGTCCACTTTTCCGCACTTTACACTACCTATTCAGTTTACGGATTTACTTAATTTATCAAACAAAATTATTTTACAGCCAACAAAATATGATACTATATATTTGCAAATAATTTTTCTTTATTTGAAGGTTGTGATAGTGGATTTGGACATGGTTTAGCTAAACGTCTTGACAGCAAAGGTTTCTATGTGTTCGCCAGTTGTTTGATGCCAAATGGCCCCGGTGCCCAAAAATTGCTCGAAGAATGTTCTGAAAAATTACGCGTTATAGAGCTGGATGTTACTAAAGACGAAAGCGTCAATCGAGCCTTTGAATTTGTAAAAAGCAATTTAGGAAATTTAAGTAAGTATTCTATTTTACACATTGGTGGTATATTTTTATTATTTATGAATTTTGCAAACTGAAGAAATTGACTGAACTGTTGGGTCAGTTTGGGATAACATAAAAAAAAAGATATAAACTTTTATAAGTTTTTTTTAAAGCTATTGAACTTTGTTATGGATAGAAAATTACCTCTATGATGACTTATTATCTTTTTTATTGTCTAATAACTAACATAACCATCTACTTCTAAATAACGCAATTATTTATTTTTTTCAGTATCAACGATAAGTATGATTTCAAAACGTTTAAAAGGTGACAATTTAAAATTTGTAGCTTTAACACTACACTGTTGAATCAGATTCGATTTCCGGCATAAAAGATAGCCATAGTTTGTACTTGTAACAGTACTAAGCAAAATGACTAAAAATAAGGAATAAAAACAACGAATCTCGCCAAATTCTTCCAAAGGTGCAACTATATAATTTTACTGTACTGATGTTTGTTAAAGGTTTATTTGTCAGTTACTATCTAGAAGAATTACATTTTAAGAAATTTTCGTGTATCTTAACACCAAAAATGGTGGCAACTATTTTACTCCAAGGTGGTGTTTCATCGCACCGAGAACTAAGGATAAATCCTGATGCAGTGTAGCACCTAAAATGCTCTGTGGTATTACTTGGTGTAAAGTAACCACCCCCTTGTTTGTTGTTCAGTAACATTAAAATTTATAAGTACAGCAAGATATGATACACATACGAAAGAGTAAAGTTATTTTTACGAAACAATGTAAAGTAAGAATCAGTATTTAGCAGGGCTCGAAAAAACTCGGAAATTTTAACCGTCCCTGAGGACGGCTTGTCCAACAATGTACCCGTCCTCCTTTGAAACTAACCCGTCACTTCTAAATAAATAAAAATATAATTTTCTCTTTTTTATTACAAACATTTATCCTATAAATTGCACAATGAATAAGTAGTTACTAGGATTACATATACTAGGATTACATTATACAGTAATAAAAGAAATACTAGGTTACTAATAGTAACCTAGTATTTATTTCATGAAATAATTTATTTCTTATATGAAATAATTTAAATGACAAAGGTCAAGTTATCTGGAATGTCAATTTATCCGAGGGTACTGCGTTTTTTAAATGAATCAAATATGACGTTTGCCAGTTCCACAATCAATCCAATGATTTACAGAGGTTTATGCTCAGAAATCTGAAAGGGGTTTTCCATTTAGGTAGATGTCCATAATTGCGTTTAACGCTTTTTGTTAAGATCAGTACGTAATGTGTTTTTTTGTAAGTTTATTATTGAAAAGCTCCTTTCAACCGCTGCAGTACTCCCAGACAGAGAAAACATCAATTCCACCAAGCGCAGTATGTTGCTGTATTTCTAGATTAGAGGGTCATTATAGAAGTGAGGCGATAGACTCTTGTAAAATAACAAAAATTGAAAATGTATCACGAACTTTAACAGGAAAATGGCCGTCCACGCGGACGTCGGATTCGAGAAATTCGTTGTCCGCGGAGAATTTTTGACCGCCGAGGACGGGTGGTTTTTCGAGCCCTGGTATTTAGGTATAACAGATATATATGCACTAAATCTTAAAATAAAATTGGCTCATAAATCAAACAGCCACGTAGCACAGAGGTAGAGAGATGAATTGGAACTAGGCTTAACCGAGCAGAAGCGGATAGAAATAATACATTATAAAATTATTTACAAAGGCTTATAAGCTAAAGTTTAAATATCCTTATTACACAACTAAAAGGGCCGGGATAGCCTGTTTGGCAAAAAGAGCTGGACTCGCGTTGATGAGAACGGGAGTCCGAATCCAGCCAGTCGCAGACTCCTCGTGTAGTAAATGGTGACTGATGCATGCTAAATATGTCGGGTCAGAATTTTTAAAAAATATACCTCTTGGGGTACTGGTTTTTAAATTGATCGTTCTCTGATTTAGGTCAAATTTACAGTCTGTGGATGAATAAATGGCTCCGCCCTATAAACGGGTGTGAAGTATGGGTGTCTAAAAAGTCGAATTCTTGGCCATAGATGGCGCAACTGGAAAACTAGAATAATCTCAGCACCTGTGCCTTAATGGCCTACAACAACTAAAAACGTACATATTTATTTTAAAGGAAAAATTTTGTTTCTGTCAATGAAAAGTAGCAATGAGGGCAACCACAAACACTCATGAACTCGTTATGGATTGTAAACAATTGCAGACAATGCTCAAAATGCTCCAAGATTGTTTTTTTTTTTTTTATATATAAAGTGAAATTTAACGTATGGTGTGAAAGCATGTGATGTTGGTGTAAATTTTACACATTCTAGATGTTTAGAGCTTTCATACATCAATTTCATACACCAGTGTTACTATTTACATAATTTTTGGGGTTAACATCAAAATCGGAGAGATGTTATACCACAGTTTTCAGAGTGTGAATCATGTTTTATTATTAGTCCAAGAATATATACACTTAATTCAAAAATTGTAAGACAAGAACCAAAAATCAAAACCAAAAAGTCATCGATATGAGCGGTGTGTTTGTTTACTTCGATTGCAAACGAAAATTTTGTTTGTGCTTAAATCTAATTTAAAACAATATCTAAATCTTAAACCATGCTTTTCATACTTAGTTCTAACATTGAGTCTTTGTTTAAATATGTGGTTTAGGCTGGCTTTAGAGATGAACTTCATTCTGACAATCCAATTTAAAAATTTGGAGAAAGTAAAGAAAATCGTAGTAATGACGTGGCAACGTCGAAAATCAAGCAAAAAATTAAAAGTTGTTTTTAAAATAAAATCTCATTACATTTTTTTTTTTTTTTTTTTTTTTTTTTAAAAAAACTTTTGATTTAAGTATATGAATTGTATTCTAATTCTAATTTTTATCCTACCTATAGAACTCTGGGCAATAGTAAACAATGCTGGGATTCAAAAAGGATTTACAACAGATTTTGCATCCATCCAAGACTTCAAGGACACAATGGAAGTGAATGGATTTGGAATGGTGAGAGTAACTAAAGCTTTTTTACCGCTGCTGAAACAATCTAGAGGACGAATAGTTAATGTCACGAGCTCAAATGGTAAATAAATTAATAAATAAATTCATAAGATAATAATTATAGATTTGTTATCAGCATTCGACACGTAATCTAACACTAATGCTTATCTTTTAAAAAATTCTTTATAATTATAAAAAAAATGTATTAACCGCTTCCCTAGTTCTTTTTTATGAAAAAAAAAATGCAAAAGATATTTTTTTTTATTTTATCATTCAATTTAAGGAACTAAAACAAAACATAATACCCGATTTTTTTTATTTTTTTATATGTAAAACACATTTACCTAACCGTCGGCTTACAATCCCGAGATATCACGGGCAAATGAAAAAAGTTAAATATTAGTCATTGTATGATAGTTTTTGAAACAGGGGACAACACAAAGTGATTGAAGTGATACGCCATTTCTATAAACTTTTTCCTATGTAAATTCAGCAACTATCATTTATACAATTGCACAAAACTCGTGTGCAGCCCCACAATCCAACATCAAAACTCCCTAACAAAACTTGGCAAATTCGAATCACACCAGATTTTTTTCTTCAGCCGAGTAAAAACGTGATAAAACAAAACGTACTGACGAGTTTTCTCGGGATAATAAATATTTGCAATATATACATGCCCGAGTTAACTAGGGATAATCAGGGAAGCGGTTAAAGCTGCTCGTAAAAACTGCGTTTTAATATCTATCTGAATTTGATGCAGAAAAACTCTACAAATTGTGTGTTATTTCCTAATTATATCGACTCAATCGTTCATACACGCTTAAAAGCGTGTCTCTTAAACTCCTATAAATGAAAAAGCTTACACCAAGATGATGTGCGTTTACTTCCTATCATGAATTATTTTATCCAATTTTGGCATGCTAACTTACGCCAAAACTGGTAAAAACGGAAACCTTACACAGAAGTGGAAACCATACACCTAAGTGGAAACCATCAGACGACATTGCATGGTTTTTGTTTACTATTCGAGAACAAGAAAGTGAAAATTCGTTTTCGCCTCGCACGATGTTGAACAATCTGATGTACAGTAAAAAATTCTTAAAAAAATCATATATGCTTTCAAATATATAATAGTGATAATTATGTTATCGTAAGAGGATTTACATACTCTCAATTATATTAAATATTTATAATATTGCATTTCTTTCAGCGTTCGGTTTTGTCTAGCGTAGTTCGAATTCACATTATTTTCTCTGTTCCTTGGGTGTGTTTAATAATTAAAAAAAAAAAAAAAAATTGTTTAAATATGTATTCTAAATTAATGATTTTTACTTTGTACTGTATCTTAAAAATAACTTCACTTATCCTTATGTATTTCATATCTTATTGTAATTATAAATTGTACTGTTACTGAATAAAGAAAATTTTTTTACTCTGATGAGCATTTCTTTTCACAGAATTTGCTTTAGCATAAAAAAAATAAAAATGATGTCGAATCACTGCATACCATATTTCATTATTGTATTAATAGCATATTACTTTAAGAGAAAAATTAAAAACTTAAATTTAGTAGTGTGTTAAATTTAATTAACTTTTTTTTATAGCCAAGCTGCCTATAGCTCATAATACTCCTTATATTATGAGTAAATATGCTGCTGCGGGATTTAGTGAAAGTCTTCGACTAGAAATGATTCCCTGGAATATTCCTGTCATTCAACTGGAACCTGAATTGTTACGGTATATTTATTTTAAACTATTTAACTACTTTTCTTAACTGATAACCATTTACATGATTTGAAATACATATGGAGCCCACAAATGAAAACCAAACATCCGTCTTAAAACGCATTCCTCAATAAAATTGGCAATCTGTTGTTAGGTATCGATACTGTTAAACATTGGTCGATTGTTACATAGGAATCAATAGGACAGAAGATGTGCATAGTAAAAACACAATGGTCTGTAGAGTTGTTTCATTATTGCTCTGGAGGTGAGCATAGTGAAAAATAAGTTCACCTAGAATTGGACTGGAGATCAAAAATATTGTAGTTGATGAACATTGCACATTGTTGCAAACATCGGATATTGTTGTTAAAACATTGGACATTTTTTTTTAAAAACACTGGACATTCATTGTTATTGATCAACATTGGATATTGTTGTCACAACATTGGACATTGTCGTGACAGCATTGGACATAGTTGTTATAACATTTGATATTGTTGTTGCAACATTGGAAATTGTTGTTAAAACAAAGATAGGCAGAAAGGAATAACTAGCTTTTTGGTGGCTGAAAGTGGCAAAATTCCTCATCGCATGTCTCTATATATAGCAAACATAACATATACCAGAAGGGCAAGGGCAGAAGAGACTGCACCGTGCATTACAATCAAATGTTTGTAAGGCTGTCTGGCGGAATCATATATTTTGTATTACATCACTCATTCTCCTACTGCTAATATGGGGAGGGATAGGGTTAAGATATTTGTCTAAGAAACACTTCTGCACCCTCCGTTCAGCCCTAAACTTACCCCTTCTGATTTTCACATTGTTGGTTACCTGAAGAAAGATGATGAAGAATAAGAGTAAAGAGGATTGTACCATTTTCAACAAAAGCATCTTCCAAAGTGACCAACCATTTTCTACAAAACAGGAATCCCGTCTTCCAGTGGGTTACATTGGCTCTTACTTTGGAATAGAACAAACTCCACTGTCCCTTTGTAACTGGTGTTCGGTTTTCATTGCCTATTCTTATTCTTATTAATATTTAGGTTATGTTATTTTATCTGAGAATTTCATATACATCGTTCGATTTCTCTTCTACACCTTGTTATAGATTAAGGAGATGAAACAAATATACTATGTGATTTTTTTCATCTGGACAATAGAATAATTCCAAATTCAGAAAGTTTTTCTTTAGGAATAGTGAACTGTAAAAATTTATATTAAAAAAATGCCTGCTTCATTTAATCAAAATGAATAATATCGCCTCTTTGAAATTTTTCATTTTTTTCGCACCTTATTTAATATGCTTGAAATCTAAACACTTCATTCACTTTATAAATTATTAAGGTGGAAAAAGTAATCATGCTTCAACCACCCAAAAATAGGCGCCCATTATCAAGACTCATCCCATGTAAACAAAGAAAATAAAACAGATTGGGAAAACGTAAAGCTGCAAACGAAAAGCAGGAAAATTAAGTCTAGGTGAAAAATAAAACTAGAAAAACTGTGGTAGTTGGCAAGCCTTGTTTAGGGTTTAAAAGTCTAGCAATTTCTGTGGCGAAAAAATAAAATAAGTATACTATGGGAATATCTTTTTAACAATGACAATTAAATAAATCGAAATTCGAAAAAGGATTCTTTAGTCGATATTTGAGGATTAGTAAACTGAAGAAAATTTAAACTGCAGGGGCCGTCCTCTGCAGTTTTTGTTCTTAAAATAAGATGAAAAACCCATTTTTCGAGTAATTTTAAAAATAAGATATGTTAAAATTATTTTAATATGTTGTGTTTTTGAAAAAATTAAGCGCTATTTTTTATTAAAAAATCTGAAACAGTTTATAGAAAATTGTTTAGGGCAAAATTTCTTTTAAAAAAAAATACATTGAAATATAATTCTACGTACTATCCTACCATTAGTAACGAATATAATTTTAAGTATATAGTTGAATTTTGAAAATTATCGGTCGAGATTCGTTAAAACCGAAATGCAGAATGCAGCTTCATGAAAATTTTTTGCATGCATGCAGTGGAGTACTAAGGGCTTTGCAGTGTTTAGATATTGATTAGAATTTTAGTGTTTAGATATTTTTGACTCATACATCCTTGGGTGCATCATTTAGAAGCCGTTAAGGCAACGTTTAGGGGAAAAAACGGTTTATTTAAAATTGATGAGTGCCTTAATCAATATTTCATCACCCGCATAATATGATAGGTTTAAGACGTTAATCAAGATTTTTTTTTCTCTTTAGTAACTGACCTTCTTCTTTTTCTATTTTGGTGAAAAATGTTAAGCTACCCGAATGTTTCAGTGCACATAACTCGAGAACGGAGGTGCAACGATTAGCGTATCCCGGTATTTTGTATTTATTTTTCACCCCTCCATGCAGTTTGAAAGCAATCTTGGACTGAAGACCGACACTACTGCCATCATCCCGCGCAACACAAATTCGGCTGACAATAGTTAATTCCTGCATAGAGTACCGGAATGCCATCGATAATTATTATGCACAATCGTATTTAGTTATATATAATCTACTTTATTATACTCCAGCACAAAGATAACAATACCTACTCTCTATTGCATCTTGTACATTGCGTATTATGTATTATATTTACATAATATATTAATTATCTCTTTTCAGAACACAACTGACCAATCGTAGTGAAATTGAAAAACGTTTAGACTCGGAAATAAAGGCTATCGATCCTGAAGTAAAAGCTCAGTACGGTGACAAATTTTTTGCAGATTTATATTTAGCCGTGTTGCAGGGAGTGACAAAATATAGTACAAGTGACATCACCTGCGTTATTGATGATTTAGAACATGCTATTTGTGCAATCTATCCTGATATGGTGTACAAGCCATGCCGAGCTTATTATGTAAAATTTGTCATACGCTTAGTTGAAATGCTCCCGTATGCATTGAGAGAGCAACTTTACAAGATAGTGTCATGTTATTTGTCATATCCTAAACCTAAGGCAGCTTAAAATAAATGGTTTATATAAATATTTTCCTGTTTCTTTTTATAAAAAAATAATAGCTATTCTCTTTTCCTAAGCATCTCCACTCGCGAATTCAACTGTCGAAGGGGTGGAGAAGGGGGGAATCTAACTATTATTTTATTTCTTTTTTTATTTAAATTTCACAATAAACTAATGCTGGATTGGATATTTGTTCTGTTCGACAGCATCTTTCGATTCATATAAAATACCAGGCTGTTGCCCAATAAGAATTTTAGGTATAAAGCAAGCGTTAGTTTATATTCTCTTTTAATTTTTTCTGACAAAATTATAATAATACAAGTACAATTCTGCAACCAGTAGTTTTTGAAAGTTATTTAAAATATATACAGTTGTCTTGATTCTTAATAATGATCCTTGATTTGGTGCAATTAAGTTTATAAGAATTTTTTAGTATCATCTAAATATATTTAAATCAGTTTTAGACTGTAAAAAAAAATAAATAAATAAAAAATGAAAAGGAAAAAAAAAAAAAATTACTTATTTAAACAACAAGTTGCAGAATTTTGTTTCCTTAAAATTTTGAGGAAAAATTCATATTTGTACCAAAAAGGGGGATATTTCCGTATCGTGATCTGTCACGCCATCTACAATCGCCAAGGTGCCAAATAGATTTTAAACTTGCAAATTTAAAAAAAAAAAAAAAAAAAAAAAAAAAAAAAAAAAAAAAACGTGTAGATGTTTGCCCAGGGGTGGCTACGAGATATACTTTTCGAGTTGGTCACTTTCTGTTATTTTTTTTTTAGTTTCTTTCGGGCCACTGCACGGAAGTTTCCAACACTTGGTGATTATTTTGCCACAGATCACGATATCTCCCCCGAAAAAGTATCGAGTGCTATATATTTTTTAATCAAATAAAGCGACCGCTTTATTTTCCACCTTTTTTTAAAGGGTATTGTGCTTTCTAATAATACTATATCATCTAAATTTTGTTAAGTACAAAAAAATATCGAAAACACCCAAATCAAAAATTTGACCTAAAATCCAAGATGACCAGAGTAGATTAAACTATTAAACCACTCTGGTGGCGGAAAACTAAGCCTATTTAGAGAATTTTATTTCACTTACATAATATAAAATACTGAATCAGTCATAAGAATAAATCAAAATACTAAATAAGAACTTTATTAATTCTACTATATTTGCGCCAAAGCAAACTTTAAAACATAGATCCAAGATTGCGATAGTCTGTTTATGTAATTTTTTATAATTTTACCAGAAAATGTTTTTTATCGGCAATTTGTTATAACTAAAAATAATGTATTGTACTTAATTAGAATATAGCAATAAAATTGTGTGAGATAAAATATAGTCAAATATAAATCAATAATAATAAAATATAGTCAAATATAATACAATATTCTCTACTTACATTTATTCTGATTCGCAAGAGGCTACACTTATTCTTGGTTTTTTAGTCTTTGTTTTATTGCTTACTCTTGATAGATGAAGAGGATATTTAACATATCGAGGATTTAAGTAGCTTGAGGAACCTAAGTTGCAATTAATATTCGTATCATAACCATCCATTATATAAGTCATAAATTTGTAGAAATGTGATCGATAAGTTCTTATTTCTGAAAGTTAGTAAAACTGAAATAGTCTAAAAATAGATCGAGGTATAGTTTTAAACCAGATGATAGTAAAATTTTTCTTTATATTCGAATTTTTCTTTCTTTCTTATTTTCGATAGATAAATTATACTTTACAGCCGGCATATACAAAGAATGAAAACAATGAAAAGCATTGTTCGTTTATCATCTGTGAGGAACAAAAATATTTTCATGTATTTAAATTTATAAAATAAATTATCGAATACTTATGAGTGAGGTACCAAACAGTTATTCCATAGTTTTCTTATAGATAAATATTTTAATAACATTCTTGGATCACTTTCACGACACAGTGCTTTTGGAGCTCGTTCCAAATTTATTCAACTTATGAAAAGCAAGCAATCGTTTGACGGTCGATTTTTCAAACGATCCAGTTCATAGTTTTTCTTTTATTCTTTATTTAATAATATTTATTTTATTCATATTTGAAATAATTTTATCAGAAAAACAAACAACAATTAAAAAAATATTAAATTCTTAAAGAATAATAAAATAAAATTCTAGAATATTTAGAAGATTAGGGAACATTCTTACTGAATCTGGTTTGATCGTTCTGCTTAAAATACACCAATCAAATTTTCGGTTTCTAAATGTGTATTTCTTATAAACTTTCAATTCGATAAAAAAAAAAAGTAACAAAAAAAATCTCGGCGCAGAGTTGGAAAATATTTTGTATTAAAGTGAAAAGTTTGTTTTCAAAATCATTTTGATTCAACATAAAATCGTTTGCTTATAGCAAAAAAAAAAAAAAAAAAAAAAAAAAAAAAAAAAAAAAAAATTATAGAGACCTAAATATAACCAGCTAACACAAGCATTATTAGAAAAACAGCACAATGAAATAAAAAATAAAAAAATAAAAAAGTAGACAATTTTGAACTTATTATGGGAACTTATTACGGGGCTTATCTAACTTATTATGGGAATAAGCTTTTTAAGCTTTTTTTATGTTTTGTTGATGTTTTAAATAAATTTTTTTTTCATAAATAGAGTATATTCAGTACACCTTGATTCAGTTCAGGATAGAATATATCCACTCTTGTCTAAATATTAAAACAACTGATTTAATCTTTTAGTATGTTTTCGAACGGTAGCTAGTCACAACATCTTGAAACGAACTCGAAAATGCGAAGTTAAATAACTGCCCCTTTAACAGCGATGAGCATCATTCATGGAAATTTTTAGTCGTGACTAGATTTAATCAGAATAAATTAATTCTGAATGATGATTATCTATACGTAAATTTAGTCATTATTTTTAAATTATTATTCATCTTACTTACAGTTGCAACATCTGCTGGTGTTGACTTTTGTTTAGGGATGGGAAAGTGAGATAAAAAGAGCAAGCAAGAAAAATGCTTATTGCTATATTCCATGCTATATATGGTTTTAAAAATCGGTTTATGTATTTATTTTGAAGTAGAAATTTCAGAATTATTATAAAAAAATGAAAGGAAGAAATTAGTCGAAGACAGAAAAAAGTTCATTATATCCGATTTCCTCTCTACCTTTGGTTCACTTTATCCACAAAAAATAACATTATACGTGTATAGCAAGGCACGGGAGCGAACTTTTCGTTCACTATATCCGGGAGTTCACTGTAAACCGTGTTCACTATAGCGGGGTTTAATATTTTGAATAATGGGAGAAAAAAGCAAATATTATGTCATTTTTAATAAATGCCACGTCAGTTCACCGATTCCAGTAATCAATTACGAATTGACTGATGCACGTTAAATCTGTCGAGTCTCAAAGTCCTCCAAGTTCCCATAACAAATCAATACCTCTGGGGGTACTGATCCCGGAGTTTCCTTGTCTTCTGGATTAGTTCAAAATTACAAGGCTACGGAGTTGAACATTAGTAGTCGTTAACCCATGAAATTGGGTCGGCTGTTCAACGACGGTTATAAAATAAAGTAAAATCAATTACGAATGAATAATTGTAGGTATCTTTAAACTACCCTTTGCTCAAACGTTATTCAGGGTGTTCGTTTTTTTTGCGCACTGTAGACACATACATACATATATTGCTTGTTTACATGTACAGAAGTAAGCATAAACATTGTATACTTAACGGCATCTATACATTGTACATATTTACAATGTAGAAAAATATGTTTAAATGCAATGTATGTACTTCTTTATATACACTGCATGCATATTTGCATATGAAATGAATATATGTTTAGTCGCATGTACGATGTGCAAAAAAAAAAAAAAAGCTGAATAACTTTACCTCTAATGATCTGATTTTCACGTACTAGGACTCAAACTTAATGTTTCAAGCGGATGATCTCACACATGATAATTAATTTGTGCCAAGGATATTTTAAGTTGCGAAATAAGACACATAAATCATACTTTTTCTGAATAAACATACTTTTCTTACGATTTCTTGCCCACAAAATATGGAGGGGAGTAGCCGTAATGTGAAAAATATGGTCTCAATAGTTTGGCCAGTTGAGCGGTTGAAAATTAGGACACTTTCATGTTAATTTTAAACTTTACATATTTCGCCTTTCCTCTAGAATTTTTCAAGCTATTTGAAAAAGTTTTGCATTCTGTTATAAAACTCGTTTACTCAAAAATAATTCGGTGCCAAAAATATTTTTAATATCATCTATTTTATTTAATAATAGTAAAAATAAAAAAAAAGTCTTGTAAAGTTTACAGATTTTTACATCATTTTAAAGAATGCAATCTTAAATGGCAAAATACAAAATTTGAGCGCAATCGGTCGAATAGTTTCTAATTTCTAAAGAGTCAAATATTTAAAAAATTGATTTTTCAAGAACTATTCGACCGATTTTGTTTTAATTTTGTCTTTCGTCATATAAAATTCATTCTTTAAATTGATGTAAAAAAAATTTACACCTTACAATTCAAAATATTACCGACAATTACTTAATAAAATGATTAAAAATATTAAATAAATATTAAAAGTAACACTTGGGTAAAATTATCTTTAGATAAATGAATTTTATAATTCTGTGCAAATAATTTTCAGTATTTTTGAAACGTTATATATAACATTGGGTCGCGTAAATATTGCGATTAACTTTTAGGGGAGTTAAGGCACATCATCAGGATAAAAATTGTATGGGAAACCATGCCTGCCAAAGTCGTCATATGCGGCTAGAGACGCTTCTCTATTACGACCTGTTCAGAAGTTCCCAAAGAAACAGTTCTTAATAGGGGAAACGTCTCTAGTGGCGTATGGTGACACTTCCGGGC
Source organism: Parasteatoda lunata (assembly GCA_949128135.1). NCBI lineage: Eukaryota > Metazoa > Arthropoda > Arachnida > Araneae > Theridiidae > Parasteatoda > Parasteatoda lunata. The sequence goes on along the minus strand of OX421972.1, from coordinate 80,964,080 downwards.
ATGAGTTCCTATACATTTTAATCATAATGTTGGGCCCTAACTACCTTAGAAGTATGCCGTTACATTTTAGGAACCCCCTGGTATATACAACATTTTTAAACTCGCATATTTCAACAAAAAATAGACTAAAAGTATTTTTTTTAAAAGAACAAAACAATAAAAAAACTTGAGCTTGGAGAGAGAAACCGATTGCCGATTTGAAATCAGCGAAACCAAACTATCTAAGGTCTGTTGAAAAATCTTATGCGGCAGAAATTTTTTTCCCAGCGTTATAATTACTGATTATTACGGTGCCATTTTGGGAAATCTTGATTAGTATCTCATAGGTTTCTAATCAGGATCCTGATTAGACTCATTCTGAAAAATTTTTAGCCAAAAATCAAAATGATTTCGATACCTCCAAAAAAATGATAAGCAAAGTAACTAAATATGATTAAGAAAACCATTCAGTTTACGAAAGATTATTTTAGTGACCATATAATTCATTTATAGAGTAAACATTGAGTATAACATTGCTTTACAATAGTAAACACTGTAAGAAAATTAGTATGACCAAAACTGTAGCATCTAACAGTGTAAAAGATAATTATTAAATTTTTTTTATTTGCTATAAACACTAAGTATTGCAAAATCAAGCAATTATAACAATATGGTTTTATATTTTATTTTCGTATAATATTATATTTTGCTTAACAATAATTTTTATTTATTTCCAAATACAAAAAAAATATATTTATTTCTAAATATAATAGATAAGTTTTTATTAATTTCCAAGTTTGCATAATAATTTGAATAATAGAAAATTAAAAAAAATAGAAAACATATTTCCCTTTTGTTTTGTTCTTCTATGTCTTGTTCAATACTACCTTATTTGCATGGAAAAGTTTACTTTATTACGAATAAATATACCGATAACTTCAATATCATTAAATAAAATTTTTAATGTATGCTAATTGGAATCAGCTCTCGACCGAAACCCGAGACTTTTTAAAAAGTTTTTAGTTCGTATTCCTTTTTGAATTACATTGATGTGGCAATGTATACAAAACAACAATTCTAAACCCTGCATTGATAATTTATGATAAGAAATTTGTTAAAATTGGCTTTCTAATTTTTTTTTACATGCGTATAGTGTGGATTCTGTTACTGAAGAACAGTTTGTATTATAAGATTTTGTGTTGAGATGTTTTATTTATCCATTCGGAAACACAATTTGGTTCTTTAAAAAAATATACAGGGTAAAAAAAAAAAAAGAAATTAAAAAAAACGCTACATAAATCTGACGAATTGCTATTGAGATCATCATCAGTGGTTCGATTTCAAAATTATTTTTGTTTTACTTCACTTTAATTCGTGATCATGTACATATTTATTTTTGGTAATCTTTTTTGATACTAAAAATATATATTCAGGGCAGTCGTTATGTAATACCTTGAGTTGTGGAATCCATTACTGTAAAATACGTAGCTTAATATTGTTATAATTGCTTACGTAACGTAGCTTAATATTGTATAACTTTGTAGCTTAAATATTTTATGATATGCCTTGTTTCTGTCAAAATATTTGTTAAATGACCAAAAACACAATTTTTAGAGGGAGTTATAGGCAAATAACCACGTTAGTACACTGCTTGACACAAATACACTTTTTAAGCTGTAATTTATTCAACAGAAAGAGACTGTAAGTTTGTTTATAATTTTAAGTTTATTGCAACATTTTTGTTAAGGAAAATATCAATATATAATTTTCCTTTTAGATTACAAGGCAACAACCTTGGAAAAAAAAACAAAAAGATCATTATAAAACAATATCAATCATCATCATTAAAAGCTATCATTTTATACAATTGCCATTATTTTCAAATTTTGAGCAACTTGTAATTAAATATTTCTTTAAAATAATTTTAAGCTCAGAAACTGTCTTTATGTACTTTTTTTCAGAACTGACGCGTTCAGATTTTACATGCGTCAGCACATATTTTTTAGGATAAATGAAAAATATATATTATACATAGGGGTAATAGAAATACTAGATGCTATAAGATAACACACTTTTCAAGTAACAATTTTTTCCATGGAAACGGAGTGTAATGAGTACAGAGTTTGGAAGTTTATTTAACATATTATCGGTCAACTATTTATGAGATATTGCTTAACATGAGCGAATAAGAAAAGGGATATAACTTGAAATGTGCGTTTGTTGAAATAGATTATACTCAAAATTCGCGTTTGAAGAAATATATTTTACTTAAAATTCGCGTTTGAAGAAATAGATTTTATTTAAATTGTTTGAAGAAATGGATTTTACTCAAAATGAGGGCATTTTAAAAAATTTACCTAGCTTAAAAATAAACATAACTCATACTTTGTACTGAAGAAAATAAAAGATAGCTTGAAATCTGTGTTTGAAAACATGGGCATACGAATCTCGTATCTTGCCATGTTCACTAAGTCGTACTTTTTAATTTTTTAATATTATATAATAATTCACTTAATATTATATATATTAAAATGGTGTAAGAATTTACGTGCCTTACTATTTACATTTTTTTTAATCATTAGTAAATAAAAAAATAAATAATTATGAAAAAAAAAATTTTTTTCTTCAGACTATCTTTGGATAAACGGGCTTTATTAGTGCATGCAAAAATTTTGATTTGCTTTCTTCAAAAAATAAAAAATAAAAAAAATCAGTGTTAAAGGGCTCAAACTTTAGACTATTTCAACTATTTGAACCATATTTTCAAGATTGCGATTTCTCTCCATATTTTGAGGGTTAAAAATGCAAATTTGTGGAAAAAATATTCATCTATTAAGATAAAGTGTGACTTAATTCTTGATTTCAGGACTCTCTCCACTATTAAATGATCGAGTGTAATCCGATCATTAAATCAAAAGTTATTAAGTTGTTATTTATTTATTTATTTTTTTTTTATTTTTTTATTTTTTTTTGCCCTATGTGCGCAATGTCAGTTCGTTTTTTCAAACGCGCATTTCGAGTTGAGTACGAAATAAAAATATATTTCGCAGACGATATTTCTTATGGAAAATATTAATGCAGAATTTCCATTTAATATTACAGGACTACAAACCTTAAGAAAGAACGAAAAAAAAGTAGATTAAAACGATATCAATTGCTATCAACAATGGCAGCTAAATAATTTTAAATAATCGCTTCTTACTTTGCAGACTTATCTCGTTTTGATTTACTTTCATTAATTTAATTCTCTAAAAATTTTCCTCAATCGTGACTTTCATTATTTAATTTAGTATTGTTCTTAACTGTTTTTCATTAATGCTTCAAACTTCTGGTAAAATGATTCGTTTTAGCAAATTGGTACTTGTATGTTTGTTACATTTTGTATGCGTGTTTTTTGTGATTAATGCGTTTATTTATATTATACCAAATTATCTATTGAAGTGGATAATAAATTTTAATTACTTAGTGATATGTTTAATTATTTCTTACTTTACTTTTGAATTCACTGCACGAAAATTTCTAGATGAGAGGATTTGTCCGAAGGGAAAAGCTGTTCTTATTTCAGGTAAAACATTTTCTTTTTCTATAAGCTATATTAATGGGATTTTTTTTCCTATTTGCTCACAAGAACGCTCTCATATCGAATCCTGGTAGCATCAACTAAAATGCCTACATATTTTACTTTTATTTCATAACCGGTGTTGAACGGCCGACACTGAGTAAACGACTATCAATGTTCAATTATGTAGCATTGTTATTGTGAGCTCGATTCAGAATACAAGGAGCTCCTACATTAATAATTGCGAGGTCGTTACCTTCATGGAGAACATTTTGATGGAACTAATCGGCATTTGCATTATACTGTGAAGAAAACCACGAAAATCTTCCACGATTCGCCTAACGGCAAGGGGATCCTAACCCACGGTCCGTCTACCACTGAGGGTATTTAATGCAGCACAGTGGTCGATGCGAATCGGGAGCAGAATTTGTATCAACCAGCCATCGCTGGTATTCGTACCTAAATGATCTTATCAGGAGCCAATCACTCAATCTCCTGAGCCATATCAGATCAAAACGCCTTTGTAAGTGCCATAGCCTTATTATATATATATATATATTTTTTTTTATCTTAGCTTTCTCCTGTCTAGTAGTTGTCTTGGCTTAGTAGCCTTGTTTGCGCAGGATGCGGTACTGGAATCATCTCTTGCTTACTAGCATGTTTTCTTTTCAGCGAGAATTTTTCAAATAAACTTAAATATTATTTAATTAAGCAAAATATATCTATACGAATTATATTTAAACGGAAAATAAATTTTCAGTCTATTTTTTGTCGAAATAGGCTAAGTTTAAAAACGTTATCTGTAACAGGGGGCGTCGCATAAATGTTGCAACAACGGGAGTTACGGCTCATTATCAGGATCAAAATTGCATAGGAGCCTGTTGGCAGAGCTCGCACGGGTGAGTGAGCTCATATGATGAAACTTGTAGATTTAAGTATTTTTTTATTTAATAGAGTACCATCGTAATACAGCAAAGAACTGAAAAAATAATTACTTATAATACCTCATAAACATATAAGGATAACATCGTACATCACATGGACACAACGACATGGTAACGTAAATTATTGAAGTGACTACTATTTTCAACAATGCATGCCTTTCATACAAATTCAGTAATGACATGCACATAAAATGACGTCACTTATGTTATCGGTGAAAGAAAATATACACACGCAACACACATACAACAAATATGTGTCAACCCCCACACCCGAATCAGGCTTCAATGACTATTGACTTTAGTTTGGTGTTTGACTCTACTTCCGGCAAAAAACGTTGATTCAGAGTAACATGATAATAATTAATGTTATTTTTTAGGTTGTGATAGTGGATTTGGACATGACCTAGCAAAGTGCCTAGATGGTATAGGTTTCCATGTTTATGCTACCTGTCTGTATCCTTCAGGGTCTGGTGCTGAAAGGCTTAAAAATGAATGTTCTACTCGACTACAGATTTTGGAAATGAATGTTGCCAACGATGAAAGTGTAAAGAACGCTTTTAAATTTGTAGAGAAGAGTTTAGAAAATTTAGGTACAGGCATTTAATTATGTCGGCTTGCTTATATTTGTTTTCTCAAGTATTTCTTAAAATATCACATTTATATATTCAATATTTTTTTTTAAAATCAGTCTTCAGTAATTTCAGCACACTTTTCTCAAACTTACTTTTTACCGCTTCAGATTTCTTTATTTTCTTTTTCTTCTTTGTATTATATTGTTATTAATACATATCAATTCCATCCGTTTTTTTAACAATTTAACTGATATGATAGATTGCAAAAGTTCTACACAATTTGAAACTAAATTTAAAAGTCTTAAAAGACATATCATGAAGTTTTTGAAAATGGAAATCAATTTATCAATATTTCGATTTATCTCTTTGCACAGAATTAAATTATCTTTTTACTATTAAATAGCCATGAAAAAGTCAATCTTAGAAAATTCTAATAAGGTAATGTCGAAAAAAAATGGGTGCTGTAGATTTCCTGATTAAAGTTTCGCTTAATTTCTACGGCGTCATTTGAGCGACACGTGTTGCAGTATCAATATGGCGAAAGGTGTCTTTTTGTTTGATTAAATTTGGATGTTTTTCTTATATTTCACAATTTTGTTATTTTTAACCATGAGAATTTGGTGTTTCCTAACCTTTACAATCTGATAAAACACATTGCTCCATTGGATCAATATCGATTTACGAATTCTCGAACTATAAACAAAATGAACCCTACCGCTTTTTATACCCAAAATTCCAGAGAATTTCAAATTTATATTATGCATTACTCAATTTATAATTATTCTATTTTTATTCTTTCAATTTTATTTTATTGTGTAGTATTTGAAATGTGCTTTTTAACTGATACTCTTTTTTTTTTTTTTAACTCAAAACTTATTCTTTAATTCGAATTTGAGTTTTAGAGGCCTTTTGAAATGTGGAGACTTTTGGCCTAGGTCTCTTGTGCCTTTCAGGAAATAAGGCTTCACATCAGATGCAGTTATAATCGAGCGGGAAATTTTGTAATTTTAATGATATAAAAACCAAATAATAAATTCAAAGTTTTTATTAATACAAATTTGATAAGATTTTTCATTACAGAATTCTGGGCCTTGATAAACAACGCAGGCACGCAAAAAGGATTTACCATTGATTTTGCTAGCGTTCAAGATTTTAAAGACACAATGGAAGTCAATGCTTTTGGAATGTTAAGAGTAACTAAAACATTTTTTCCTTTAGTTAAACATTTCAAAGGACGAATCATCAACTTGACAAGTTTGCATGGTACGTTTACATTTCTTATTAACTATTTATTTTAATTTTTTAAAAGCGTAATTTAGTCAAAATATTAGTAGAAAAAATATAAATCAATAAACGTGAATATATTATATACTGAATATATTATATATTTATCTATTTTACAAATAAATGTGTAAGTACAATATCCAAGATAAATCTATGACTAAGAGAAAAACGCTAAATAAATATTTGTGCAATAACAAATTTAATGATATTCAATTGGGTACTTGCCCTTCAAGAGGAAGAAGATAACCAATACCTATACATGTGACCAATGACATCAGCGCCAGCTGATTGTTTAGCAGCAAAATGGCGTGTTAAATGAGGACATAGAATGTGCCACTTAAGAGAATTGATACTTGACAGGCTTGGCTTACTTGAAATAGAATAAAATCGTAATATACCAATTGTACCATAACGTGAATATTGTATATCATGTATATAATAAACGTGAATATTGTATATCAATGAAATATGAATAAAAAAGTTTTTTACTTTTTGAAAGCTGGTGTGAAAAGATCGAGTAATTTAGTATCAACGAAACAATGCAATAGGTCTTAAAGATTTCTATGTAACTAATGTAACACTTGAAGATTTTTTTACATGTTTTTTTCTTAAAATTTAAATGAACACAAATAATTTTGCACAATTCTTGAGCTTATGCAAATAATGATTGTGTATCCAATTGGCACAAAAAGAGGCAATTTTTTTAAAAATCTATAATAAATTCTCGAAAATGTAACGAACGTAACATTTTTGTGTACGTCCAAAGGGTCCCGGGTTAGATCCTGGACTTTACTAAGACCCATCTAGTACATGCGATATACGTGCTAGTAAAATCTGTGGAATCAAAAGACCAGTGGTCGAACGCTGAGCAATTAAATAATTGACAAGAAAATTAAAAGATAGCGGCTGTTTCGGGCTATTAAAAACGGAAGCAAAAGAACATCCCGTTTTTATTCTTGGTTAATGTCCAGTGTTCCTAGTGGAGTCGTGTAATTTACCATTTTGGGGATCTTAGATCGCACTAGATCATGCAATTTGACATCTCAAGACTTTTCATTTTTATTTTTGTAAGAATAAGGTATCTGCCAATTAACTCATATATTTATGCCGACAAGCCATGTAGAAAACTATTCCTTCAATGAAGAAACTAAGACCTGATCAACAAATCCAGCCATATTTTTACAAGATCATGGAGAAATGAATGCATATATACCAGCAAATCTGCGGTGACCACTTACTGTATACATAATCCTATGTATATTTCAGGAATCAATGAAAAATTTCCCAATTTTTCATTAAAAACCTGTGTTTTCCATAATGAGTACTTGAGAGCCACGATGGCTCAGGGGATAGAGCGTTCGCCTTCCAATGAGGCGAGCCGGGTTCGAATCCCAGTCGATACGAATTCCACATCCGGCTTGCACCGACCACAGTGCTGACGTGAAATAACCTCAGTGGTAGACGGATCATGGGTTAGAGTCCCCTTGCCGTTAGGCTAACCATGGGACGTTCTCGTGGTCTTCCTCTCCATGTAACGCAAATGCGGGTTAGCTCCATCAAAAAGTCCTCCACGAAGACAAAATTTCTCCCAATACTCTATCCAGGAGTTCTCTTGTCTTCTGGATTGAGTTAAAAATTACAAGGCTACGGAGTTGAACATTAGTAGTCGTAAACCCATAAAATTGGGTCGGCTGTTCAACGATGATTATAAAATGACTACTTGAGTCGCGGTGGGTCGGGGGATAGAGCGTTCACCTTTCGATGATTTGACTTGGGTTCGATTCCCAGCAGAGACTGGGTTGATAAGAATTCAGCTGCCGGTTCGCACCAACGACTGTGCTGACTTAAAATATCCTCAGTGGTAGACAGATCATGGACTAGAATCTCCCTAGAAATCCCTAACCGTAGGAGGTTCTCATGGTTTTCCTTTCCCTGCATCACAAATGCGGGTTAGTTCCATCAAAAAAGTCCCTCACAAATGCTAGTTAGCTCGCATGCCTGAATCAGGAGTTTCCTTGTCTTCTGGATTGGATTCAAAATTACAAGGTTACGGAATTAAACATTGATAGTCGTTAACTCAGAATTGGGTCGGCTGTACAACGGCAGTAAAAAATAAAATGAAATATAACAACTCTTTGTTGCATGAATTTAGGAACACCCTATGCATGCATAGTTCAGTATTATTCCAATGATTAAAACAACGCCAAACTTTAATGATTAAAAATTATTTTTAAAAATTAGAGTTAATAAAACATATTACATTACATCTAAAGGAAAATCAAATTACCAATAAAGTAATTTGATTTTTATATTACGTTACTATTTTTAATGTAATACTAATAAAGCGTTCAGAAAAATGTTGTTAAATAGAAATTTTTCCTTTTTTAGGAAGAATTCCTGCACCCCATAACAGCCCTTATGTTATGAGTAAGTATGCCGCATCTGGCTTCAGTGATTGCCTTCGACTTGAAATGAATGAGTGGAAAATTCCTGTCATCCAAGTAGAACCAGAATTATACCGGTAGGTTATACTTTTATAATTATCCAAATGTTCGACACTGAATAAAACTAGATGCTGAAATTACATCCATAAATCTATTTACGCGCAGGGTGTTCTCTAATGGACACCCTTAAAGAGTGATCTGACAAAAATGAAGATCCTCTTTAATTATATTTCTGAAATCCTTGTTAAAAAAGAATTAAGAAAAGTATACACATTAGGGGTCACAAATAAAAATGGAATTGAAATTCGTCGCATCAGTGGTGAGGAAGGCAATGTGATAAACATCAAAATCAGTTGATTGTCGCAGGAAACTAGGTGGTGTTTCTAATAATATTATTTCAACTCTTTTCTATTTCCTCTGGCCCTTAAACAGGTTTTTATGTTTTCGTTTCTGCCCTGCTACCTGCAGGCTTTTAACTGACATAATCTATGCAGCCTTAACACCCATTTAAACTTTTCGCTACAAACGTGCACTCCTATGGTTCTTTAATCTGTTACTAAACGCATTAATCTGTTACTAAATACTTGGTGTTAAGTGCATTTGGAACCTTCTTTCACTCCAAAAATATCTAAAGACAGTAATTCAGTACATTCATCTACTGAAATATTGGAAATTTAATAACTTCGCATAAAAATTTATGCTGTATAGTTAACTAAGACCCCGAGAAATCTCAATTTTTTTTTTTCAAAAATATTCTTTTTCTACAAAGCTTGTCAATTAAGTACTTAAAAACTCGAGAAGAAGTCACGTAGTTGTGCCTAACCATGTGATTTAAATCAAATTTAATTGTATACCTGTAAGCGACGTCACGCATGTGTGTCGAACCTGATTGGCTTCTGAATTGACTATGATTTGCCTACGAGAAAGTCATTTACTATCCAATGGGATACCTGCAAGTGGCGTAGTGTGGGTATCTCGATCCTGATTGGTTGTTGAAACGTGGCATTTGTTTACTTTAGAAACTGTTCTTTTCTTTCGTTTTAAATATAATGGTAAGGTATATGATACAATTGGTATATTACGATTTAATTCTATTTCAAGTAAGCCAAGCCTGTCAAGTATCAATTCTCTTAAGTGGCACATTCTATGTCCTCATTTAACACGCCATTTTGCTGCTAAACAATCAGCTGGCGCTGATGTCATTGGTCACATGTATAGGTATTGGTTATCTTCTTCTTCTTGAAGGGCAAGTACCCAATTGAATATCATTAAATTTTTTATTGCACAAATATTTATTTAGCGTTTTTCTCTTAGTCATAGATTTATCTTGGATATTGTACTTACACATTTATTTGTAAAAACTTACATTTAATTTCAGAACACTTCTCACAGACGATGAAACGGTTGGAACAAAGATGAAACTTGAAAACGAAAGCGTTTCCAGTGATTTGAAAAAAGAATATGGTGACGAGTATTTTGAAGAGTTAAGGATCGCTACTTTACGTTATCTGAATGTATGTTGTTCAACTGAAACTGTTCGTGTGATAGATGATCTGGAAACGGCCGTATGCTCGAAATATCCAAAAATTTTGTATAAGCCTTGCCGAAATTATTTAATGGGATTGTTTGTCGACACATTTCAGTTAATTCCATACAGTCTTCGAGACCTGCTCGTGAATGTTATGTGCTATCTTTTATCATTTCCTAAACCATTGAAGTCATAAAATATCAATAGAAAAATATGCAGTGTCCCAAAAATGTCCGACGAATTAAGACAATTTAAGAAAGACGAAAAGAAATAGAAATGTATGGATGATTGCTAAGAAACAATTGCAAAGAAAAAGAATTAAAACAACGTTTTATTCTACATGTCAGACTATTCCAAGTGTAGATCGAGCTAATGATTATGAGTTTGATCTTGGCTGCCGATGAAACAATCGGTGCGTATAGGCAGTAATATGAACGTTAAACATGTTGTGGCTGAAGGTAATCATGTTGGTTATGGTGTGAATATTTGTAGAGAAGGGTACTATTTCAGGATCTGCCTTTGTCGTCAGTTCGGAATCGAAATTACGTGCTTATCCTACCATGGTTGTCAAAAGCGGTAGACCTGAAATGGACTATAGGTGTTGAAGATGGTTGCGTGTGCTGTAAATGGTGGTTGTTTTGAAAACATTGTTTATGATTTTTCTCAGCAGCTCCAAATGCTACCGAAATTTGTAACTAAGTTCAAATTTAGTTGAGAATAAATACATCTGGTTTTTATATGTTAATACGATGTTTTTAATCATTTCCAAAGCATATACAATGTCGGAAAATGAACACTCGTCCTATTGTTATAATTGCGTTGACCGGAAGACCCAGAAAATAAAAATTTATAGACGACTGCATTCTGTTTAAGAAACCAGATATTTATTCTGACTAATTTTGGAGTTTAGGAACAAAATTCGTTAACAGATGGTGCTTCTTATTGGAGAAACTGCAAAAAAAAAGTTTTCTGCTGTATGACAGACCAGTTCAACTTAAACAAAAGCGCAGATGTATGTTATTTTTGCCCTTTTTGTTTTTAGGATATTTAGAAATAGCCTATCTTTATAAATAAATTAAGAATTCTTCTAAGAGATTGAAAGTGAAAATATTTCACATTGATAAATGAGCAGCAACTCACTATTCACATATGAAAAGACTGATCTCAAATGATATTTCACAAAATACCGTCCATCACTATTCACATATGAAGGTTAAACTATTCACATATGATCAGTGAAAAAAAAGGACTGTCAGGGAACTCAATTTTGGCTGAAAATATCAAATAATATTTCATTTCGTAAACAAATGAAAAATTCCTTCCTATAGAGTTAGCAAATTATGAATCTTAAAGTTCATCAGGAAAATGAGTAGCCGATGAGTTTCAACGTAGTTATAAATCTAAAACTTCTTACTATACATTTTGATGAAATTTCCTTGTAACATGGATTACTTTTTTTAAATTAATTAAAATTTTATCTTAGTTTTGAGCCTAATGCTTTTTCTCAGGAATTTGTTGTTTGTAAGCTTTTTGTAAACGTAACCATATTTACTGTTTAAAAACAATATTATTTACTAGGCTGGCTATAGGAAAATTCAAATATCAAATTTTATTATTAATAATTAATTACTTGTTTTGAAACACAAGTAGGGCACATTGTAACCGCATCACTGTTGTGATTCTGTTACAAATTATGCAACAACGTGAGTTTTTAAAACTCTTCATTTATCATATCAAATATTGCTTTTGTTTATATGTATGGATATATCATCTCTCTCTCTCTTATTATATATATATGTTACGGCCAAAGCCCGAAGTCGGCCAAAGTCCGAAATTTTCTTGATTTCGGGAATTGGCCGGCCAGATCGCGAAGTGGCAGCGATGTTCCGGCCAATGTCCGATATTTTCTTGATTTCATTTGCGACGAAGTAAAAAATTAAATTTTTTAAATTTTAATTTATAAACTTGTCTATTTTTTTGTATTTTTAAATTAGTAGATTTATATTTTTAAATTAAAAAAGAAAGCAAAAAGGGCAATATTAGCAAATTAATTTTTTAATAAAACAAATATTAAAAAATTGTGCTATCACCGTACCACCCGGTATGTGGATGTACGATACCCGACGATAGATTACATTTATTCGATATTTTAATACTCACTGACGATAGATTAGAAGATAAATACCGGGTAAATGCGTACCGGGTAGTGGCACTGAACCTTAAAAAAACATCAGTGTAGGATATACCGGACAAATGTATACCGGGCAGTGGCACTGAACCATAAAAAACCATCAGTGTAGGGTATACCGGGCAAATGTATTCCGGGCAAATGTATTCCGGGCAATGGCACATGACCTTAAAAAAACATCAGTGTAGGGTATACCGGGCAATGGCACTTGACCTTAAAAAAACATCAGTGTAGGATATACCGGGCAAATGTTTACCGGGAAGTGGCACTTAACTAGACCTAGTATGACTAGAAATAAACTTGTCTATTTTTTATATTTTTAAGTAAGAAGATTTATATTTTTAAATTAAAAAAGAAAACAAAAGGGGCAATATTAGCAAATAAACTTTTTAATGAAACAATTAAATAGGCAATTTAATAATGATTATTAAATTAATGATTATTTAATAGACAATATAAAAACTTCTATTTTTATTAAATTAGAAGATTTATAAAAATTATTTATATAATTATAGAAGGCCGCCAAAGTAAATTATTAACCGATCGTTTCAATTATTTCGCACTTTGGCCGGAACATCGTGGCCACTTCGCGATCTGGCCAGCCAATTCCCGAAATCAAGAAAATTTCGGACTTTGGCCAAGAGATCCGACCAATTTGCGATCTGGCCGGCCAGATCGCGAATTGGCCGGACTTCGGGCTTTGGCCGTGACATATATATATATATATGACATATTTTCTATCAAAAAATACATTTTGCTGCCACTGAACTGAATAAAATATATAATACATATGTGTGGGGTGTGTATATATTTTTAATGAAGTACATTTTTATAGCAAAAATATGATCTGGAATTTTATACATTAGTTCATGGAAAAGTTAGGGCAGTTAATTTCAGAAAGTGAGTTACAACACTATCATTGTAGGAGAATTTAAGAAATGTATTCATAGATTTAAGTAACAGGTGATACTTATTAGATTGTGTAAGTTTGATAATATTGGGTTTATATTGTATATAAATTATCCGTAACTCACTTTATTCAGTTATATGCTATCAGATTCTTTTAATACAATTTAAATATGTTTCTATACCAGATGTACTGATATGAAGTCTGCTGGGTTGGGCTCAAAATTACAAGGCTACGGTCTTCAACATGGATAGTCGTAAATTTAGAATAGGGTCGGCTGTTCTGAGCCTGTTACGGAATAAAATATTTTGTGTAACAGATATTAAAAATTTCTTTATTCATTTACACATTTATTTATTTTTTAACGAAACAGTGTATTATTTTCTAACTTCTTGGCTTAACTGCTTTTTTAGCAAAATTAGGAAAAAACTATAGTGCTGCATTAGAAATTCTGTAAATAGCATGAAATTGAAAAAAACTATTCATTTTGGTATGCCTACTGCTTTGCCAATACTTTTGTCAGATTGCTTAAGTGGGTTAATAAAAACTTTAACAAAATCTGACGAATGACTATTGAGGAAAGTGAGATATGTCTAATTTCAACGATATTAGGGATAGAAATTCCCCGCTTTCATATTAAATTCAACCTTATATTTTTAATTTATTGAGAGTTGTTTGAATGCCAATTACCTATTTATTAATACACTAATTAGAGTTTTGGAATTGTTTACTTCATTTTATTCTTGAAAATGTATTTCCTGAGATTTAGTTGTTAAGTTTTTTATTTTTCATGTTTGAAATATTTTTTAAATTCTGTTCCACTTGACCATATTTATAGTAGTTTCGAGAAGAAAAATTTGCCTAAAACTTTAAAATGATATCTTCGTGTCGAGTATCATTAAAATAATTTGTGATGATTAAAATTTTAAAAAAAAATATTCTAGAATATTAGTTAATGACTTATAAGATATGGGCTTTGATATTCATATAAATCTGCATAAAAAACAGAATCTGAAACCTAGGCGTGTCAGAGAAGGGAGGTGGTCGGGAGCTAGGCAGCGCATGTCCCCCTCAACTATGTTATTTCATTTTCAATGTTTTTTTTTATTTCTTTAAAAAAGAACATCAAATTCTGTTTTTTATTAATTAAAATGCTTAAATCTCTTACATATAATTGAGTAAAATAAACTATTTATTAATTTTTTGAAAAAAATTTAAATATTTCACGCCTCTTTTACAACATAACGGGATTTCATAGTTATCACTTTTGTTAACGTGGTATCTTAAAAATCATGAAAAAAATTTACACGAATTTTTAAACGCTTTTAACGTTATTTCCCTGATAGCTCTTAACTCGTGATCGACGGTTTGGTGATCATTCATTTATTAAGCAATATAAACTTTTATTCCTCGTAATAATTTTTTTCAATATAATGTACTAAAATTCCGCCCTCGGTGTGGTGACGTATAATACCCTACGTGGTAAACGTATCGTGGGCTAGAGCCCCCTTGCTGTCGTGCTAACCATGGAAGGTCTTCGTGGTTTTCCTCTCAATGTAACGCAAATGCGGGTTAGTCCAATCAAAAAGTCTCCCACGAAGGCAAGTTTCTCCCAATACTTGATCCAGGAGTTCCGTTGTCTTCTGGACTAGGTTCAAAATGACAAGGCTACGGAGTTAAACAATGGTAGTCGTAAACTCAAAAATTGGGTAGGCTGTTCAACGACGGTTATAAAATATAATGTACTAATTTTCGTACACAATTCTTCTTTCTGTCAACCGTTCTAGCGTTATCTTTATTTATTTTTTTCATTCTTGGAATTAACAGCATATTTCGTATTCGAAATTAATTTTTATGCAGCATACAGCAAACATTTCTTGATTTTTGATAGATTAATGTTTTATATTTTTATGATTTTTAAATTATGTTTGCAATAAATATCATCTGTAACGATGGATACCTTTTTCTTATTACTAACCAGTTTTAAAATATTGAACTATTTGTGTTCAATCTTTGAACAGAATGTGATTCAAATTATTTTAAATCAGTATCATAAGACTTGAACATTGTCATTTTACTAATTTTTATAAGCGTCACAAATCTAAGAATTACTCAATTGAATTATCTAGTCTATATCATAATGGATGCATTCACGGCAAAAAGTTAAAATAAGTTTATAACTTTTTGGACGGTTAAGTGGTTTTTTAACGAAATGAAATATAATTTCGAACTTCTATTCTATTTATTCTGATTTAACGACTACGAATTCATTAAAAATAGAAAGTATATATATTTACTTTCTATTAGTGAGAAAAAAAGACAAAAAACAATATGTTGCATAAAAAAACTTTGTAAAAAAAAAAAAACTCTTTTTAATGATGTTGCTTGGCAATTAAATTGAGCTAAGGGTGGCGTAGAGCAGAACTCTCTACCAATTTCAACACTTCGCGTGCATTCACCATTAGCGTGTGGAGAGTCATAGGAAAAGGAAGCACGTTAGTTTCTGTTCTGATTCTTAAATAGATCAAAAAAATTTTAAGTTAGGGAACAATATGGAACTGAAAACTACACACTTAAACATAGCTCTAAAAAAAACGTCGGGAAAATTTAAAAAAAAAAGTTATGACAATTAAGTACAAAAAATATTAAGAAAGGAAAAAATATTGTAGTACATTCCTATAAAACTGAGAAGAGGAGGAGAGGGATGGGTGGAGGGGCAAGACATGTAACTGGTCTTAATCCCAGATGGCGCATTCGAGCCTTTCGATCTCGAATTTATGAATTAGTAACCAAAATGGCTAAAGAAAAGAAATATCCATGGTTGACTGAATGTAAACAATAATAAGCTTCTTGAAACCTGAAGAAATTTAGAAGACTTTCGATGTATCCCTCAGCTTATGTCATGTATACGAGGAACAAGCTTAATTTCCAAGGAAGTTTTATTGTGATTTTTGCTTAAATTTACGGGCAATAGAGTTTACAATAATTTATAAATTCTAACAGGTCGTGAGCCTAAAACAAATTTAACAAAATTAATATCACAGCATAAATAAAATATAAGGTTTGTCATGTTTTGAGCGTTATCCCTTATTTGGCTATATTTGCGTAAAATAGTGCCGTTTGTTTTATTTTGGGTTATCATTATAGCAAGCTTGAGGAATCTTCCAAATTCATTAGTTGTTTGTTTCGTTGAAAATTAAATTGAAAGAACGTGTTTTATTGAAAACACTATAAGTATAATAATATTAGATGACGCGTTTTTTTCAAGCTCAGGCGTAAAAATCAGTCGGAAATAGTAACCTGAAAGTGTCAAGGTGAATTTTGACACTAGCGCCATCTACGCTTGTCTTTACATCCATAGAAAAAAAAAAAGTAAAAGAAGCTAAAAGCGAACTGAAACTATGACGTCATTGGAACTTATTTGAACTTTCCGTTTGTTCCGTTTTTACCGTTTATCACAAGTTAGTTCAATATGTACTACAAATTATACATAAAAAGTACTGATGCAGTTTATAACGTTTTTACATCGGATGAAAAGTTTATGAACGATGCACATGTCCCATCTGGTTCTACTTTCAAATTGAAATGCATGTCTTTGACTACGGTATTATGCGAAAATTCTATTTCTCTTTGTCATTATGTCATGTATTAGTTCAACGTAAGTAAATTTAGTTAATTTCTACGTATAAATATATTGTTTTATTTCGATGTGTGTTTTTAATCTTACATATTTGTTTCAGCTCTAAAGAGAAACATGCTAAACCTAGACTTTGTGCTGGAGCTAAAATGTTTGGTGAAGGTAATTATTAATTTAATTAATAAAATTGATATTTTTTTCTTTTCTCATGAATTTTTTGTAATGTAATTATTTCTTAATGTCCTCCTCTTAGAATTTTGTGTCTATCTTTTCTTTTTTAAATTTAATACCACCAATAGGAAATTTTTTGGCCAAATTATATCACAAATTCTGTAATTATTTTTTGTGTATTGTTGCATGGCGTATTTATAGCACTAGTTTTTTTCATATAGCTTCGTGATTTTTTTTAAATTGTGTTATCACTTCTAATGTTAAGCTTGTTATCAGTTTAGAGAATCTTCTGAGAAAAATATTAAAATTTAACCCTAACCAAACCTTCCCATTCAATAAGGTATGGTGGACATGAATTTTTTCTCCTCCTTATTTTTACTTTGTTTATGTGGATGTTTATCAGTACTATTGCTGCACTTAACTGAATAGGTACTAAGTAAAAGATTTTGTTGAGAGGGACCTTTGAGACTCTCTATTTTTGTTGAGACCACCTACTCAGTTTTTTTTTTTAAATATTACCCCTTTTTTTATTAAATGTTTTATTTTTAAATCTACTTTCTAATAGTGAACATTTTTTTCCCTTCATATATCCAAGTTTAATTTTTATATTTTCTGTACTGTCTAATTTTACTGTATTGTATTAATTATATCAATGTGAAGTTTCTTTGTATATGTCTTTGAAATGTGTGGGGCCTTAAACTTTCCTTTATATTTCAACTAATAAATGAAGAAACAAAAGTAAAAGTTTTACAATTTTTTAAAATTTAAAAAAAAAACTATAATTAATAAAAAACTACTTATTAATTAGAAATTTATTATAATTTTTTAATTTTTCCAATTTCTAATAAAGAAAAAAAAAATTCTTATGCTTTTTATTATGTCAATCTCAGATAATTTTCTGTCTTCTGATCCAGAATTTCCGTTATTGAAGTGTAAGCAAATTAGGACAGAAAATTAAAGTTTATGATTTATTTTTAAACATTGAAGAGACAATTTTTTTCAATCTATGAAATATACAACCATAATAAAATGTAGGAGAAAGTAAGGGAAGACCATATACCTCGACTGTGTCAAAATCGTAAAAAACCGTTTTCCGGTGCACGCCCACACTTTACTAATCAAAAAGGATAATTTATGTTTGTGGGTTCTTTCCGGCCTTGCCTTCCACCCCTTGATTTCCCTTTCAGCCATTTTCACACCCACCAGAACAAAAACGTCCCCTTCACAGAGAGAGGATTCTTGAAAGGATGAATTTAAATATGCTTTAAGTTACAAAATCAGACACAAAAATGTACTTTTTCTGAATTAATGTATCTTTTTTTTTTAATGACTGATTATGATTCCTGACCCCCAAGTCATTAGGGATAGCTGCAAACTGGGAAATATAGTCCCGACAGTTTTGGTTATATAAGCAGTCCAAAGTTGGTACCTCTTATTTTTACTTATTGCATATTTTGCCAGGCTTGATAGTTTTTAAACGATATGAAACATTTTTGCTCTTAGTTATAATTTTCGTTTATCCAAAGGAGTATGCAATAAAATAAAAAAAATTCGGTATTTTATTTAGTACAGTAGAGAACAGATTATCCAGAACGATCGGGACCATCGCTATTCCGGATAACTGGTTTTTCCGGTTTTCTGAATCACTACAAAAGGCTGTTTTTTTTTTTTTTATTGTCACACCTAACTAAAAAAAATATTTTGAAATAATCTTAAAAAGAAGAAAAAACGGTAAAGTAATTCACTAATGATTATTTCTGAAATGATTGTAAGGTAAACCTCTTTTTAAAAAAAAAAAAAAGAAAAATCCTAAAATCTTATGTTTATAAGTTATCTTAATGTTATGTTAATCTTATGTTTATGTTATTAGTTTTATAATTTTTGTCTAAAATTTTTCATCTTATTTTAAATTTCTCGCGGGCAATATGGGTATAAAGTAATCAGGGGTCTGTCCAGGCCAAATTTGCTACTGTTTAGCGGTACCTTCACAAATTCAACTTTAGGAAAAACGGTAGTTTCACAAAATACTTTCTTAAAATTTTATTTTTGTATCCTTTGAGAAACGATAAATCCCCATTTTTACCATATTTTTTGTGTTGATTTTTTTATATAATTTTTAATTTTCACAAATTATGTATAAATCTTCACAAAATAGGTATCTTTTAGAAAAACCTAGGCAGGCCCCTGGTAATATTAAGAAGTCCAAACATTCGACAGCTCTCCTGACCAAACTTTTGGATCTGTTTTGAAAACTTAAAATATTGCCTACACTAATTATCATATTTGCGGTCACAACCTTTAAACCATTAAGATTGAATCCTTGTTCATGAAAATCTGATCTATAGGATCAAAAGTTATTTATGGTGTTTAGTTTTTTTATTCTGAACAAAATAAAAAAAATAATAAAAACTGTTAGTTTTGTACTGTGTACTGTACAAGACTAAGCTAAACAAAAAAATATCTTGATTAAATTTGTCATGAACAGTTCAGCTCCCACAAGCTTTCGAATATTAGTTATCTAGTTGTTATCCACCTTCTCAAATAATATTTTTAGTTATTGAACTATATCTTTCAAAATAGGTAGCAAAAGTCAAGGTAAGATTAAATTAATTATATGTTGTCAACTTAGCTTGACATTGTCGAAATAAAAACAAGAAAATATGTTTTTATTTATTTATTTTTTAATTTTCATTTAATGTATTGCTTACAGTTTAAGGATAAATCTTAATGCTCTCATTTCATTATTTTTTCAACAATTATTTTTTTCAGTTTAGGGACACTAGAGAGGATTTGCAAACACTGCATGTCTTGACGACAAATATTACGTAGTCGCAAGATTTCTCGATAGGCAATCTTAAAAATTTATTATCTTGATAAGATTTATAAATTTTTTATTTGCTCATAAATTGTTATTCTACACATTTTTGTTTTGACAAATTTTACTTTTAAATTTTAGCTCTTAGACAAATTCAAACCTCTAGAAATGTGTTGCCCAGCACAAATTCCTCCAATAGATCAACTGATGGAAGCCTTGAAAATAAAGGTATAATGACTCTTAGTTAGAAGTGAATAAATTTTGAGTATAGTAGAATTATTTAACATATTACATGAACCTCTTTAATAAAAACTAGTATTTCTTCCAAGTTTTGAATGATTATTTGTGGAGTTGTGTGCATATAGCTGTGGTGGCACTAAGCTCTCCTTTTTCAAAACTGAGGTTAATCCCTAATGGGAGCTTACGACCAACAACTGTCTGTTGCGGAAGTGTTTACTTTATATTTGCTTCATAGGCAATTGAAAATGATATGTTTGTATCATTTTCTTTTAATATGAAAATGATAAAGGGAGCAAAATTTTAATGAAAATTATGTGCCATCACTGTTTTTATTAATTTTTTTTTAATGTGAAACTTTATAACAGAATTATTGGGTCCTCCAAACTGCTAAGGCCATGAGACAAATCAGGAAAATAGCCAATCTTAAAATCCATAGTAATATAATAATCAGCCAGTGTGATTCAAAGTAAATAAATCTAGCATCCAATTCCAATTATTACTTTTAAAAATCTACCTAAGTGCTGTTAAAATAACTTATTTATTAAAATATAATGTGGTTAAAAATACTATCTTTAATAATTTCTAATTTTAACTTTTTTCTTAACTATAACCATTCATTCTGTTAAACAATGCTATTCTCAAGGCTAAATTGCTTTAAATAAATTCTATTTATAAATTTTGTTTCTTAATTGCAACTTTATATGGTTGCTCTATAATTGCTGTGACATTATTTTAGCACATGGATTTTTATAATAATGCATTGTGAATTTTTAAATTAAGTTCTTATGCGAAATATTGTTTAATTTATAAAATTATTTGTGTATTATAAAATCTACATGCACAACCTTTGCCTAGTGAAATTCTATTGTTGCAAAGTGTAATGAGTGACATATTTTCTATTTGAAATATAATTGATTATACCTCATGAAATATAACAGCAAATATCAGAAATGTGATTTAAAATTTTGTTGATATTTTCTGGAAAAGTTGAGAAATTTTATTTCTGAACTTATGTCAAAGCTCTGAGGTAATTAAAACTTATTAATGTCTCTACAGTGAAATGCAGCATAAACATTTTTAAAGAATGAGTACGTTTCAAGTTGTTTTTGTGCATGCTTGAGGATTTCAATTTACCTTTTTATTGTATTTTATTTTTTATTTATTTTAATTCTGAAATTAAAATTGTTAACAAAATTTTACAAAAATAAAAATTACGTGTTTTTATTCACATGTACTATATTTGGTATAAGGTATTTTCCCAAAGTCATTGCCACTTTACCCTTGGGTTCAAAAAAAAAAAAAAATGCAATTATTTGGTATCAGAGCTTATGAAAGAGAATTGGGATCATAACCTACATTTTATTCTGCAGGGGTAAAAGTACGCTGTATACACAGTAGTATTTAAAAGAATTATGTAGTTAGTATAGTGTGCATTATAATGATTGGCTTAAATAATAAATTCATATTTTTTGTCTCATTGATAATGTTTACAGATACTGTTTAAAATTTCTAATTATCACTGAAGCAATAGTAAAAGTCTTTGTTCTCAAGAAATATTTATTATTCATGGCTGTTTTTTTTTACTATTAGTGTGATGGTTTTCATTTTCTACTCAGCCTTTTTATAATTAGTAAAAACTCAGAATTTTGGTTACTAAGGCACATAAGGGAGAAATTTTTAAGTATGGCACTTGAAAGATGTCCCGAGTTTAAAATAAATTAATTTCAACTTTAATTGTTATTAGCATTTGATATATAAAATGTTCTATATTTAAAATAATACAGAAATGTTTTGTTTATGATTTACACAGAAAAATATGAAGAATAAAGTATTTTGTTATGTTGTAAAAAAATATATATATATTTTTAAACATGTTTTGGTTTGGGAAATAAGTTGAAATTTTCACCAAAGTTACTCTTTTGTTTAGAAACGTTTCCCAATAAACATTTATTTTCCAAGCAAAAATATCCATCTTATTTTACATTCTGGAGATTTTTATAAGGTTATTTAATTCTGCCTTTTCATATAGTAATTATTCATGTAAAGTGTTTATCATTGTAATATTTTTTTCATTTTTATTTCAGCCACACTTAATCTACCTGATAATCTAGAAATCATTATTGAGGTAAAAAAAACATTTTTTTTGTGAAACTTTATGAGCTGATATGTGTATTCGTTAAATATATCATTCATATTATGTGTATATATTCACCATATATATATTCATAAAATATATATTTATTAAAATATATATTCATTTATCATATGTTTGAAATTCTTAAAAACACAATTTTATTCGAAGTAAGAACTGAGGCAGAAGAAAAATATTTGTTTTAACTTGGCTAATCATTCATCAGTCTTATTTTGTTAATTTGTTTTGTCTGAAAAGTAGTGCATTTTTTTAATGAAAGTTTTTATTTTGTATATTTATGTTAGTTTTTAAACTCAGAGCTTATACATAATTCTCAATATTTTTAGATGAGCCTAAAAAATATTGTAGGGATTCTTTTGCCTACCTGCAAGATAAAACGAAAAATCAGATTATTATTTATTTTTTTTTAAACTTTGAAAATAAAAAGGTTTTGCAATTATTGTTATTTCATTGTAACATTTTAAAATAAATTTTTCTAAGAAAAAAGTGTGGTCTTATTTAAAACAGTCCCTTCCGGACAAGGTGATCTAAATTTGTATTTTTTTACCACAATCCCCTGGCACCAGAAAATATTCTGAAATTTATAATTCTAGCTGGATTTCATTAATAGTAATAATAATAAAAAAACTAATACTTAATTATGCAAGTAGAGAAAAAAAAAGTTTACTACAAATCTTTTTCACAGACTTTAAATGGGAAGAAATTTTCTGTCTGAAAGTTTCTTTCATTAACTGTGAAACATAAATTTTAAATGGTAAAGGAAAAATATTTTTGGGAAAAACTTTAAATGTTTGTTTTCTGTTAAGAAAGCTCAATTTATTATTTTTAAACTTTATCCCTACAGAATGAATCATACCATTTGTAACAAACTAATAAAAAAAAGATTTCAATTTGACATTTGTTAATTATTTGCAGGTTACTTCCGACTCTTTAGGCCAACAAAAAGCTACAAATCGAAAAATAACTTATGGTGCTCAATCCGAAAATAGATTGCATGCTAAACATAGCATTACATCAAATGAATCTTTTGATTCTGTTCCTAAATCAAAAGAATTAAACCAAACATTTGATACTGAATATCCTTCTTCAAATAAGGAAATTGAATTGCAAATTTCAAGGCGTAATGAGCTTTCTTTACTTGACAAAAATTATCATCGTTTTGAGAATGACTCAAATTTTACTTTCGAAACTCAAATCAAGTCGGAAGAAGAAAACAGACAGGAGACATATTTTAAATCATATCAGTCTAAACAATCTTTCCAAAAAGATAAAAACAATAATGGCGGTGGTAGATCGATATTTTGGGAAAGGGAAAGCGATACTGATAATAGCAACTCAATATTTAATGAGGAAGAAAACAATGATAAAATAAATTTTTTTAAGGAAGATGTAAATAATAGTGATAAAAGCATCTCCATGTTTAGGAAGAATAAAAGTAATGAAGATATTTTTTCTTCTGATGAAAACTGTAGCTCACAAAGACACTCTTCTAATGCCTATGAATGTAATAAAGTATTTAAAGAAAGTTCACCTGTTTCAAAACAACACACCTTATCTCTAAATGAACTGTGTGGTCGTAAATCTTTTAGCATTGAACGTAAGGAGTTTTCCAAACCTGGGATCAAACATGTATCAGTAAATAAAAGCAAATATTTTGTACCCCAAAACTTCTTGGGTAAAATTTATGATTTTCCTGTTCATCATTCTAAAGATACTTCACGTTTTTCATCTACTCAGAATGTTTCTAAAAATAGTGCGATCAGAAATTCCTCCCAACCCACTATACTCCCTAAGCATTTTTATAAAAATGATGTGACACAAGGCAATTCTGGTTTATCAAATAATCAAAAATGTTCGACTGGCAAAGCTCCTACTACAAACTTAGGTTTCAACTACAGAAATGAAATTGAATTAGAAGAATTTTCTGACAAGTCATTGGGAAAAAAGTCTGATAGTGTGTCATCCAACAGACACCATGTCCTCTTGAGTGAAATATTTGGTCCACCACAAAAGTTTAACAATAGTTTTTTAGAAAAGACTGTTAATAGTTTTCAAGACAATTTAAAATGTAAAGATATTATTCAAAAAGATATAGTCACTGCTAACAATAGGTATTGCGATGCCCTGTCTGATGAACTTCTATCTAATAACTACAAAAAGGAAAAAGTGTGTCTACCACAGAAAAAAGATTTTAGTTCATCCTATTCTGTTCCTCCATGCTTAAGAAATCCTTCAAAATATCATTCCTTTGAAAAATATACTGCCGATTCAGTGAAAGGTTCTGTTCATCATTTTGAGAATGATGCTTCTCATAAGATTAATCCAAAGACCTTAAAAAGTTATTCTAGTCCTTTAAATGAGATAATTTATCCAGAGTCTCAGAATTCTAAAACTTCAGTGACTATATCAGAAAGTTCACTTAGGCAGCTGAACAGTTCTTCATTAGAATGTCTTGAACAAAAGTACACTAATACTAATCATTCCAAAGATGTACATCAAATTTCTGATTCTGAAATTGACTGTGATAAAAATATGTACAAACAGACTCAGCCTTTAAGCAAATGTGATACTTACTACTCGTGTGCTTCCAAAAGTGCGCCTTTATATGTTAGTCATTCATTTACAGACAAACAAGTGCCCTCATCCTCTGTAAAGAATGAATCTGCTTGTATTTTTAACTTAAAAGGTAAGGATATGAAAGTAAATGAAGATTTAGATTCCAGTACTACTAGTCATTCATTGTCACACAAATATGTGTCTTTATCCTCCGACTGCAGGATAAGGAATAAAGAAGCAGTTGGTACAAAACAAATATTCTCATCGACTCATTCATTGTTGTCTGAAGAACCTCAACATTGTTATGCTCACTACTCGTCTGCAACCAACTGTATACCGTTATCGTCTAACTATACAATGAATAAAGAATCTGCTGGTGCATTTAACTCAAAACAGATGACAGCACAATTGGAAAATTCTAGTCATTCATTTCTAGACAAAAATCTGTCATTATCTTCAGTAATGAATGAATGCGCATTTAACACAAAACATAGGGCAATGAAGGTAAATGAAGATTCAGATTCCAGTACCTCTAGTCATTCATTGTCACAAAAATATGTGCCTTTATCCTCAGTGATGAATGAATCTGTTTGTATGAACTCAAAACAAAGTGCAACAAAGGTAAATAGTGATTCTGATTCCAGTACCTCTAGTCGTTCATTGTCACAAAAATATGTGCCTTTATCCTCAGTAATGAATGAATCTGTTTGTATGAACTCAAAACAAAGTGCAACAAAGGTAAATAGTGATTCTGATTCTAGTACTTCTGGTCGTTCCTCATCACACAAATATGTGCCTTTTTCCTCTGGCTGCTTAATGATGAATAAAAAAGTAGCTGGTACAAAACAAATAACAGTAAAAAATGCTTCTAGTCAACCATTACTACTGTTTTCTGGATTTAGTGAAGAACCTCAACATTTAAGTGATGTTGCTTCAGATTCTTCTTCAAGTGGACATGAGCTACAATTATGTGATAATTCGTATAGAAAGCTTACCACTGACACAATATCTTTTCAAAAATACATGAAACAAGAGGACTTTGCTATTAAATGCAATACTGATTTTGTAGTGCCATCAAAGTTTTCCTATGATTCAAATGGAGATTTGCCTCTCTCAAGTTCAGTGTTGGAAGTTTTACCTGATCTTCTCATTGGAACCTGTCTTGTAGATCCTTCTGATTGATTGATTGATTTTAATCTAGCCATATCTTCCAATAACTTCATTGCTGATAAGGTTTGGCATAGTTCAGTATTTTGCTTGACATCATGGTAGATTTCTACTTGTATTGTTATTTTATAACTTTAGCCTGTTTTTATATTTATTGTTTTTTGCATTTTTATACATTATATTGTGATAGATATATTCAGGAATGAACAATTGTTTTGATATACTTTATTTTTATAATTGCATTGTTGGGTCTTGTGAAGTAAATACATGGACGCACACAAAATACCTTTACTGTGATTCAAAGTAATCATCATTAGCCATAATAAACTTTTGTCATAGATTGTCCAGCTGCTGGAACTAATGTAAAAAAAATTCTTTTCGTATTCCTTGGCACGCTGTTGAAATCCTTAATATCTTCCATTTAGTCTCTAAAATGTCTTGTATTAAAATAACTTTAGATACCGCTTTTTATTTACTGTTTTAACGCCTTACATTTTCACTAACATTGTGTCACCACTGCAGATTGACCAAATTGAAGCTTGGTTTTTTTTTTTTTTAATCAGAAAATTCCTAAACAAATATAATAACACCTTATAAAGGTTATTTTATTCCCTTCGAATTAAGTTGATAGTCTAGAAATAAAGTTGCTTCATAAAGACACTTAAATCATTTATGCCTTTTTGTGTAATGAATTATTATTTTTAACTGAAAATTTGTCATTTGCTTTAAATTTTAAGATATCATCGGTTAGTATCATTTAAAAAATTTGAGATTTGTTTATCTATGTTTTGTGTATCTACAAGTTGCTTTTACTCTTTATAATTTAATTTCTATGTTAATAAAAATGTATGTGCTGTTTTAGCCCTGTTTTGAAAATTTCAAATTACATAAATCTGGAAATTTATAATTATGCCTTAAATTTCCTAATTTTATCACCACAATGCAACTTGCAAAGTTTAAATTATCACCCCTCTCCTTTTTTTCTTTATTCTATATTTTTATAAGTATTTCAAAAAAAAAAATATATATATATTATATTTTATAAGTATTTCATTACTGTCTGTGCTTATTTGTTTTTGAAAATAAAGCAAGTCTCTTACTATAAGTAGTATTTTTTTCTTTTTTATGCAGCTCCTAGCTGTTTATAAAAAACCTTTTCAATAGTATTATACAAATGCAAAGTATTTTGAAGTAGTAATATTAAATTATACTTAGTCTGGAATATTTTTGCTATTTAAAGTATGAAATAATGCACTCAGATGCTTGAAAGTCAAATGCATATACTTTCAAGCATTATAAGTGTTTAGTGCAGAATTTATTAAATCTTATTATACTGGTTGTAGAAGTGTTGATTTACTATTGTGTAATTATGCTTATTCTGGAGTATTTATTGTTATTTAAAGTATGATTTTTAATCTGTGTAAATAGTTAACTAAATGTAGTCAGGATATTTTATTCAAAATCGTTAAAATACATTTGTTATTAATGTTGTGTTTATACCTGGAAAAAAAAACTAGATTTATTCTGGAGTATTTGTTTTCATTAGAAAGTATATTTTTTAAATGTTTGAGAGTTTTTGTTTTAATATTGATTACCAGTGTATAATTATGCTTATTCTGGTGTATTTGTTACCTAATGTGTAGATTTTAGAAGTTTAAAAACTGAATGTAAATAATTAACAATATATAAACAGGATTTTTTTTTTTTTTTTAACTCAGAATTATTGAAATCAGGGTTCCCACGGGTCAGGGAGAACAGGGAAAACCTGGAATTGTCAGGGAATTTTATTTCAACTCCAAAAATCAGGGAAAGTTGCAATTTTCTCACTAAAACCGGGAAAATTCCTTCATTATTCCTGGAAAAAACCAGTCTTAAAATTTTCAGTAACAATACTCAGTTATTGAGGTTCGAGTTAAATAATTCTAACATCTATTACAATTATTTATTGTAAAAATTTTACATTTTAGACATACTGAAATGCTTCCTTCCTCATATAATGATATTTATTTTACACAAAAAATCTAATACTTGGCATAACAAATAATAGAATCCAAATTTTCTGATGAAAAATTTCATAGTATTGATAAAATATGGTATGGATTTTCATTGAAATTTACCTGGAATAACTGGAAAAGTCAGGGAATTTTATTTCTGAAATTGAGTGGGAACCCAATATATTTGTGCTGGTTGTGAAGATATACTTATTCCAAAGTATTTGTTGTTTTTCTACAGCTTAATTTTTAAAATTTTGAAAGTCAAATTAACAAGTAGTCAGCATTTTTTTTTTTCTTCGTAATTTTAATTCATGCTTTTACTGATTGCTGAAATATTGTTATACCTGTGTAAAATTGCTTATTCTGGAGTATTATAGTTGTTTGAATTTTTTTAATATTAGAATGTCAGATTTATCGATATTTTAAACCAGAAGAATAATAAAGTATATCACCTGAAAAATACTTTAATCTTATCAATTTATACAGAATCTCTCGATTGCTTTGCACAGTTTTTCTCATTAATTTTAAGAACATTAATAGTTTTTATAAAATAATTTCAGTGATTTTAAGGCGAATCGCCTTTTAACAGTCCTCTATTAGATAATGGCGTGTATCTAAAGAGAATATTGTTTGGGAAATATTTGAGGACTATGTCAATTTTTTTTCTTTTTTTTACATTGGTTCTTAAATTATTATTGTGGTCTATTTTGCATTGACTTCTAGATCACTTATTCTCTAACTATTTCAGAATTTATAAATTTAACTGCTGGGTTTAGCTGCAACAATTGGAATTATGTTATCAACTCATTCTTATTTCTTTTTGAAAAATTGCCTAATTCTTGTAATAGTTTTGCTTTCCTTACTGGAGATTTGTCATCTCATTTTTTTCAAGGATATTTTATATATATTAAGGGGAGTCAGTACTGAACACCCTGTAATTATTTATATTTTGACTTGCCTGTATGCATAAAAATGGCATATTTGAGAGCTTTGATATGTATTGAATCTAGAAGGAAAAAAAAACTGATCTAAATTTACTGCGGCTTTACTTTAAAAAAAAATTTAAAAAAAGAAATAGTCTTTAGTTGTTTTTCAAGGTACCATAGTGTTATACAACATTTCTTTCAACTTATTGCTTATGGAACAATTATTTTGTGCTAAACTTTGTAAAATTTATCTTAACTTCTTTAAAACAGTCTTGTGTAATGTGTATGCTTGTGCTATTAAAGCTGTGTAAGATCTTCTTAAACAATTGATTACAAAACATTTGCTATGTGTTGAGTTACGTAACATCATCCATTTCATTGCTTTTATTTGGCTTTCTTAATCTTATCTGTGATTGTTTGTGATAATCAGTGCAATTAGGTTGCAAAACAAATTGTTTTGGAGATTTGTCAATGTTTATATGTCAGATCTAAGGTTGATGTGATATAATAAAAAGTAAAAAAACTAATTCTTTTGTTATTTTTAAATTATGTATTGGGAAAATGTATTTTTATTTATTTAGTTAATTAGAATTTGGATTCACTGAATACGTTTTTGTAAAAAAAGACCTTAGTTATGGTGTACCAAAAAAAAAGAAAAATAATTTTTTTTGCGTAATATCATTCCATGTAAAATAATCATACCAATTCTGGTAAACAGTTTGAGTAGTAAAATTGCTAATTGTAATATTAGTACATAAAATCAATATATAACTTCTAAACTATTGGGCCTATTGATTTTTAGGTCTTATTTGATTCAATGTA
Organism: Parasteatoda lunata; assembly: GCA_949128135.1. Classification (NCBI taxonomy): domain Eukaryota; kingdom Metazoa; phylum Arthropoda; class Arachnida; order Araneae; family Theridiidae; genus Parasteatoda; species Parasteatoda lunata. The sequence continues at coordinate 80,934,195 of OX421972.1, read as the reverse complement.
TAAGGCCTCATTTGTCTTAAATGTCATTCCCGCAGTAACCCGACCTCACGTCAGAACACTCAGTGCAAGCTCATGTGACTTGTTACCACTTACCAAGTGAGGGATACTTAACAGTTTTCCATAAGGTTGAACTTCCTTAAATTTCCAAGATTTGACCATCTTTCAATTTTTATTGTTATATTGATGATCAAAATGGGCTACAGGTGGGTGAAGAGCAGATTTCTCTACTTGTGGCAGTGATTATTCTCAACCTTTTTTTTTGTCTCAGCAACTTTTAACGATTTCAAAATTTGGCGGCACACAAAGAATAAGATAAGTTTAAAAGTTTTTTACTTACCTATAATACACTGTGTAAAATAGTTTATGATAATAATTTGGAATGTAAAATAATGTAATATGTACTGCAAAAACGTTTATTAAGGGACAAATGAATAATAAAAATACTTTTAATGAGAAATTTGATGTTTTTTGATAATTTCATTTATATTGAGTCGTAAAAATGACAATGCTACTCTCATATCGACATTTAACAGTCTCAATCTTTCTTTTTTTCTTTCGTTTTTATGTTGGTTAATACTGAAAATCCGAATTCACACAAATAAGATGTAGAAAATTGTAATAATATTTCTAAAGGTTTTTCGGTTATCATGGGATAATCGCATCTAATGTTAATCCAAAATGAATTAATTGATTCTTCCGAATATTTTAAAATTGAATCTCGATTGTTAGAAAGCGAAATTAGTTCTTCCTCTTCATTCATATATATATGAGTACTTTTCTTTAATTTAAACTTTACTTGTAATAAAAAAAGCATTATAATTTTTACTATATACATTTCTGAAATTTGGCGGCACAGTGGTTGAGAATCACTAATCTATGGTAACACGTCGCATTTTTTCACCATTAGCGTGTGGATAGTCATAGGAGAAGGGAGTATGTTAGTCTTTGTCATGATTTTCAAGTAGATTAAAAACTTTTAGAAACTAAAAGCTGTATTAAACATAGTCCCGAAAGAAAGCGTCGTGGAAATTTTAGAAAATATTTATAACAATTAAATTCAAGAAATTATTATGGAATGGGGAAATGTGGTCGAGGTAACCTCTTGTAACGCAAATGAAGGTTAGTTCCATCATAAAGTCCTACATGAAGACTAGTTTGTCCCATTGCTTGATCCAAAAATCCACGTGTCTTCTGGGTTAGGTTCACAATTACTCGGCTACACATAAAGGAGGTATAAAGAAGTTAGAGGGAGCATCCGTTTTCTAAAAAGTTGACCTACACCTCAAACCGCCGAACTGGTTTTGATAATTTGATTGGAAGGCACTTCTTTCCGACTATGGTAAGATTTTACATTGAATTCTATGGTATTTATGAAAGCCCCGCTTGAAAATGGTTAAATATACTGTTGTGCCTTCAAATAAAAAAAGAAAAATTAATTTCATGATATGTTACGTTTCACTGTTAAGTCTATTTCCATCTATTGTACGTAAATTTTTAGTTTACACTTGTCATTGTTTTTATTTTCTTTCGTTAGGCACAACTTTGGCGAATTTCAAATGCTGAGAATTCCAGTGAATCTATATTTTCATTGGAGGAGGGCGGTAATTATTAAATAATTGATCGTAATGAATCGGGGGTAGGGGGAAATAATCGATGTTTAGTTACAAATTTTACAACGAAAATTTCAAAATAATTTTAATTCTTTTTGTATTAGTAAAGTAAACATAAATATTTCACTTTTTTTTTCAAAATTATTGAGTAATATATTTTTTTTCATGTTTGTATAGCAATTTTTACATAAAACTTGTTAAACTTATAAATTTATAGAAAATAAACTTATTTTTAGATATGAAGTAGATACATTGGATATTTTTAAATAGCAATATAAGCCTTATTTTTGTTGTGAAATTGAAAAAAGTATGAAAATATCATTTTTATGCATATTCAAAGGATAAATCACAAATTTAAAAGAATTTTAATGGAAGGTCAGACAAACGGAATTCGAAGAAAAAAAATTATTGTAATTTAAATAATTCATCTGTCATTATTTAACGTATCATTCTGAATGAGCTCTAGCGAGTTAGTTAAATACTATATAAAATGGTTTAAAAGTATGTTATATCAATTTTAAAACCTTTTTTTTTTTTTTTTTTTTTGATTATCTGTAGTTAAAATTGGGAGCGTCATCGATTGAATTTGGGTGCAAATCAATAAAAATATTTAGGAATGTATTTTTATTTAATTTATTTTAGCTTGCCATCCCTCTAAAAATTAAAAAAGAGAAAAAGATAATAATAAGGAATATTAAATTGAAATGCTTATAATGTGTAAAAAGTTTAAATGTAATTATTTATCTATTATTTCTATATTCGTAACTTTTTTTATTTGTTTAATTTAACTAGTTTTTAAACAGAAATGTTCTTTTTTTTTTGTTGTTGTTAGAAATGTAAGAATTTTTTTTTCCTCAAAAAACGAGGTAGCGGTTTTATTGACATGAACACAATTTCAATGCCGCGCGCCAAATGTTTCAAGTTTTGCAAACCAGTCGCGCATTACATATAGCATGTAGGGCCCAACTGAATGGATTGCAATGCTCTCTAACCCCTTATACCACCTCTATGAGGCTACCCAGCTGAACATTGATACCCATAAAGTAAAAATTAGGTCGGCTATCCAACTCCGGTTATTAAATAAATACTAGCATATATCTAATCCACGAATCATTGATTTTAAATAGTCGAAATTATTAAATAATGCTGTAAGAGCCGTGGTGACACAGGTGATAGAGTTCTCGCCTCCCATTGAGGTGACCCGGGTTCGATTACCAGCGATGGCTGGTTAATGCGAATTTCGCACCTGGCTCGAGCCGACCACAGTGCTGACATAAAATATCCTCAGTGATTGACGGACGATGGGTTAGAGTCCCCTTGTTGTCAGGCTAACCGTGGGCGGTTGTCGTGGTTCTCCACTCCACGTGACACAAATTCGTGTTAGTTCTATCAAAAAGTCCACGAAAGTAAATTTCTCCCAATACTTAATCCAGGAGTTGTCTTGTCTTCTGGTTTGGGTTCAAAATTAAAAGGCTACGAAGTTGAATTTTGGTAGTCGTAAACTCAAAATCGAGCCGGTTATAAAATAAAGATACCACTCTGAGTAAATTTTGATCGCATGGTAAAATTTTATGTGCTAAAGTTCAATTTAATGTTTTGAAAGGTAGAATTAAGAGATTATAATTAGTGTTTCCTAATAAGTTAATAAAACCTGACACTTGCTTTATCTAAATTAAAAAAATTTTTCAATAGGTTAAGATTTTTGTTAATTAAAATATCGGGAGAGTTGAAGAGCCGCTACCTTAAAAGTATGATAGCGATAGTTTAGTCAGAAGAGAACAAGTTTGCTTCCGTTTATAACACCTACTGCGTTTTCCCATAATATCACTGAAATTATTAAGTGACTTAAATTTGCTTGCACTATTTTTATTATGTCACTAAAATTATTAAATGGCTAAAAAAAAAAAAAAAAATTAGCACCATTTTCATTATATCACTAAAATTATGAAATGACTAAAAATATTTTTGCACTATTTCCATTATATCACTGATAATATTGAAAAAAAAATTTTTTTTTGCACTATTTTCATTATATCACTGATGAAATTATTGAGTAAAATAATTTTACGGCACTATTTCAATAATGCTATTGAAATTTTTGACTAAAAGAAATTATTGACTTTTTTGCATTATTTCCATGACCATGGGGGTCCATTATTTTGAGAAAATATTTTTGTTTTGTTTCCATAATTTTCACTTTCTGTCTCTCTTTTTTTACATAGTGCAACTTATTATATTATATAATTAAAAGAAAATTAGTAAAAAATTAAATGCACTGTATAAAAAAAATAAAACAGGTCTTTAAAGAACTACAAAAATTGTCATTGCCACCCTTTCCTTCAATAAGCAATAAAACACTTTCTTTCCACCATTCCTTTTCTTTAGATGATACTCAACACCCCACGTAGTCATTTGATACCTCAAAAATAGCTGTCTTATTTTAGGCTAATGGGAAAATGGGCATTTTGAAGTTATCTTTATCTTATTTATGGCCCTGGGCTCTTTTGTCCTCCTTTTTAAAATGTCAGATATCAGCAGACCCATCACTTTGTTGACTATCTATTCATAAATTGTCTCAAACAGGCAATTATCTAGAATTTCTAGGGGTGATTTCTTTTAGGCATTTTCTGTTTATTTATTTTGGTGATTTTGTCAAGAAAATTTCCCTGACACACAATCATTCTAAATCTTCCCTTAGGTACAAAGCACAGTGTTATTCCATCATATACATTTAAATTAGCCATTTCCAGCTCAAAATTTTGATAAATATAAATAATTTTGCTTGCTTTTATATTTTGTTTCATTAATTGTTTTAACTTAAATTATTAATTGTTGTTTTTTTTTCTTTTAAATAAAGTCTTTGTTGTTGACTTTTGCCTGTTTAGGCAGAGGGGGCGCGATTGTTCTTGTTTTCCAGTGGCGCCATCTATGGCCGAGAATTCGACTTCTGCCACACCATACGTCGCAACCGTTTATAGGGCGGACCCATTCTTCCACAGATCGTAATTTTGACCTGAATCAGAGAACGATCGATCTCCAATCCAGTACCCCCAGAGTTATTGATTTGTTATGGGAACATGGAGGACTTTTGCGACTCGACAGATTTAACTTGCATCAGTCACTTTACTAGACGGGGAGTCTTCGGCCGGCGGGGTTCGAACCACGAACTCTAGGACATGGGCCCAGCGCCCTACCGACCAGACTATCCCGGCCTCAATAAAGTCTATATAAAGTTTTTGTTCAAAAGTTAAAAAATTAAATTGATGAAATTTTTTTTTAAATAATGCTATTTTATAAAAAATTTATTAGAAAAAGAATAAATAATCGTTCAGTCAAAAAATGGAAAGTAAAAACAGAAATTATAAATAAATAAAATATTTATTTGTCAAAATCTTGTCATATCATACATTATTCTGCGGTTTAGCCCATATAGCAAAAATTTGACTAACTGAACTCTGTTTTTTTTCTTTTAATTTTATTATGCTACTATAATTGAAATAAATAGTATTTTTATTAAAAAAATATTTTGCTATGTTAGACTAACAAGCCTAGCTCTCAAGGCAGTTTTCAGGGACAAATATATTTCTTCAACTGAAGTAAATTACAAACTTACGACTCACCACAACTCAATTTTTAATTGATATTAATGTAATAATTGTATTTACAGTTTATATTCTATTGATTCCCATTTTGAATCACACCTTAACATTGCAGTTACATTTGCATTATCCGGAAAAACACTCTAGTTTAAGATTTTTATTTTTTTACTATCTTAATGCCAGTTTAGTGCACGGGGTAGAAAATGGAAAAGTAAATAAATCGATATTAATCAGCATGTACCAAAGCAATTAATAAAGTTGAAGTAATATTTTTTTAAATTTATTATTATTTATTGCTCTTTTCAAGGGCTTTACGTTAGATCAAGCGAAACCCATTTTTTAAGAAGTTCAATTAAACAAAATAAACATAAACAAAATGTAACTGCTATCAAGCAGGCATGTCAACTCATTAAAATCAAAATTTACCTCAGACAAATTTCTCCATTAATTTACTCTCAAAAAAATAACATTTGCTATTTATTTAAATTACCATTGATTTTAACATATTTAGTCTCATAAAAATGTTACAAAATCGTAACTATAAACAAAATAAAGACGACACATGGATTTAGATGTGGACCTACGCTAAAATGCCTTTTATGTTGTTCTGTCAGCTTACCTGATGAAACAAATAAAAAAAAAAATTTTATTATTAAAGAATCTTCAATAAACGACGCTTTTTTAATTAAATCTAAAATTATATTTTTCAATTTTATTAGGAATTTCGTCATAAATTTCGGATCGGAAGGGAAAAGGAATTTCGTCAATCGTGGATCTCCACGATTCACAATTTGCTTCTGAAATGGGAATGGAAAATTTAAGTCATAAACTTTATGAAATTGGGAATCTCGGAATTTAATTCTTTTACAGCTTCCTTTAGAAGCTCTCTTGATTCAAATGGTGATCGATTTCTCCTACTGTCTGCTAAAAACTGATACACCCATTTTATAAAAATGTTATAGCCAGCCAAAAGCTAATTCACTAATTTCCTCCTCAGAATGGCAAAGATATGTGAGAAGGAGATTACTGATAAATGCGCTGAAATTTGTTCAGGGTGTCAAATGTTCCTCTTCTAAAGCAACATCATATCTGGGAAACAGCAAGTGGTCAAAGCTAAAGAGAATTTTATTCCAGATACAAATTGTTCTGCAGGACTACTTTTCTTCTGCTACGTACGTCACAGTTTTAGGCACTTTCTGCTTCTGGGCATTAGAACAATCATCACCTTGCTTTAGTACGCTTTGTTTTGATCTTTTACCGTTAAATTCTGCAATTTCATTCGTCTGCAATTATATTAAAAATTAAAAATACCTATGAAATGAGATGAAAAAAAATTATCCAACCAGATAAATAAATATGTCCAGATCACATATATCATGAACCACATAGCGCATTACTTATATTAGCTCAGAGAGTTGGCGGAATAATGTCACTTAGAGAATTGTCTTATTCTTTCATGTCTTTCTGAATCTGTTCTTTTCATGATCAGTTAATCTCTATACCTTTGGCAATTTTCACAAAGAGCACCAAAACTTCATGAAAGTACAATAAAAAATGCATGGCAAATAGAAGTGTTTTTACAATCTTCGTAGTTGCCTAAATATTACAAGTGGCCTTTAAGTTTTTACACAGGCTAAAATACTGATTTTGAGCATAATAATTTTTTCTGAAAATTACATAATAACACATCTTGTTTGTAGCGTTATTTCTTAATAATAACTTTATGAATTAAATAAAAGGGATTTAAATTGTATTTTTCAATTTTCTTAAATGTTTTTACCAGTCTGAAAGTTTTCACTCAGACGGTACTAAATGCTGTATTCCATTAAAGATACTACAATTGATTTGTAATTTTCTGCGCACTTAATAGTATTTTTTCATAGAATTGTGTACAGGATGTTCGGTAAAGACTACTCCTTCGATAAATTTCTAGAATTCTTGTCACAAATGAGGTAAAAAGATGTCATGATCTCAAATTAATACTTTAGGGGAGAAAAAGAAAATCAAATTATGACCAATCATCAATTGAGAAAGTGAGATTAGAAATGTATGTTTCGTTGCCGAAAACACAAAAGGAATTGAAAGACACTTATTTGAGACACTTCAAACTAAATTCGGCAATCAAACTGGTTTTTAAGTTTTAATTCCGCTTATCTTAATAGCGATTCTTGCAATTTTCTTGTCATTTTTTCTCGCTCTGAAATGATAGTTTGCAATTCCTAATTTGTATATATTTTTTTAAAACTTAATTCTTAAAGATGATTCTAAAAATTATATATGAGGATGTAGATTACGGAACACTCTGCCTCAAAGAAAAAAGATGTTTCAGTTTTTATAATTTTATATTGAATGTTAGTAAAAGATATTAATTTTTGATTGTGAAATATAATTTTCTTCTGTCTGATGTCATGTTTTTGTCATACATTAAGAAAAAGTTACTTCTCTCAATATATGTGTGTATTTCGTTTCTATATATATATATATATAAAATAAGGGGAAGAGGGTAATATTTTTCTCTTTTTCTCAAGAAACTTGAAAATAACAGTCTTAAGTATGGTCCCCTCCTCCCCCAAATAAATTTTATCTGACAACGCCAATGATTTCCATCATATTACTGAAAATATTGACGAAAAAAAAATACGACTGAAAAAATTTTTTTTTTTTAAACTCATTTATCGCATTGTTATTTCATACAAAAAAAAATAATAATAATTTTAAAAATTATTAATTATTTAATTTTAAAATGGTTAAAAAATTTATGAGTAAGTCTGAAAGTTATTACATCACCTTGTAATGATTGTAAGTGATACACCCCGAAATGAAAATAAAATCAATTGAAAATATTTCAACAAATAAAATTTGTCAAAAGTTATATTTGATTGCAAGGGAACTACTTAACCGAAATTGTCTCACGAAATTAAAGATTTATGCTCATTTTGTTAGATATTGTATTATATATTAATGTCATGTAAATTGTTATTAATATATAAATTTTTTGATTCAGGGATTTTATTGTTGTTCTCATTCGGTCTCCATACATCCAGGAGGAATAAGACGAAATCCAGATTGGGGCTACCCTTAACCTCCCACATTTTCAGAGTCAAAAATCAGGGACGTCCAAAAACAGAAGTCTATTCATTTTTAAAAAAAAAAAAAAAAAAAAAAAAGAAAAAAAGAATTCCTTTTCAGAAAGAATTTTTTGTTTCCCTGTATGATTTCGAAGCTTAATTTATGTAGAAAGTTAACAGGAACCGGAGTTACTTTGTCCAATTTTTAAACATTATTAAAAACAAACAAAAAAAAAAAAGAAAAAAAAAAGAACTACTGTGTACTTCTATGGCAATTGGAGAAAGGAAAATAATTTCTAAACTCAGGGGAAGATTTACGCAGTTGATTTATGGTGTTTAATTATAATTTTATATTTCCTTCTTCTTTAGAAAAATTAAAAAACCTTGATGGGCAAAATAACTATACATTCGGGGTTTAAAAATTTATTAAATTTAAAAATTTAAGCGGAATATTATCTTTTACTGAAATAAAACTAAAAAAGAAAAAAATAGCTTAGTACAGCGGTTCCAAATTTCTTTAGCTGTGGAACTTAAAGACCTTCTTTTGGCGGAACCTCGAGACTTAATGAATACTTTAGCAATTGTGAACATATAAATTGGTCTAACAACATAATAATATAAACATGTCTTATATACTAGTGAACTGTATTTTTGTAGTGGTAGACACACTACAGTAATCCCCCACCAGAATTATAGATGTGATAGAATTCGATGAATGTTCGCTGTGTGTTGCCATTTAGCAGTTGAGTAAATACGTTGTACGCTGTGTGTGATCGAGACTGAGTAGCAACAGCGTAGTATTTATGTACGAGTATTTTTGTAGTGGTAGACACACTACAAATTCATCGGTCTGCGTTTAGTCTAGCTCTTAATTTGATATTAATGCGTGATGATATTGAAAGCGAATGAACTGAAATATGATTTCATTAAAATAAAATCGGAAAAGGAAGAAAATAAACGTCGAGAATGGCTATGAGGTGAACATACTTAGTTGTTGAATTTGGTTATTGTCACTGTGAAATACCAATGGAATTTTTCATAAATGCAAAACCTTTCCATAATTTATTCACTATATTGTTAAAAGCATTGTTTTGAAATTTCATTCTTTTTAAGTATTTCAAATAAATAATTTCAAAAAAAAAAAAAAAAACGGAAATATTGAATAAAAAATAGATTATTAATTGGATATAAGTTTATTACAGGTTTAGAAAATTATTACTGGTTAAAAAAAATTCCTAACTCTCAGAATCCTTGAGATCCTTCCACGGAACACCATTTGGTTCTGCGGTTTAGGACTCTTAGAAACTATGATAATAGCATTGTAAGAGATATACAAGTCAAAAAGTATAAAATATGAAAAGTTCCTTCCTATATGCAAACTTTATATTAAGCCTAATTAATTAAAATTATATAATAACAATGAGACACATGTTCAATCACATTTATTTCGGTCATTAAATTCACATTATTTGTACAGCGAACTACACCACTTCGTGTTTCATTTTCGCTTTGCAATCTTAAAAAAAATATTTTATCCAGTGATTTTTTACTATTTAGATATTTATTAGGAAAAGAAAAAGAATTGGTTGAAAATTTAAAAAAATTCAATTCGTTTATGGTCCGACTTCTTTTATTTGATCATTACTCCCATTCCCTCTCTAAATTCTTCCTTTCCCAAATAACACGAATTCGAACCCAAAACAAGCGAGACACAAAAAAGACAACAAACATCAGAAGGGGGTGAAAAACTTGGAAAGAAAGGTGCAAATCCCTCAGTGTTATAGGTCAAATGTAATGTCACACTTTGTCATCAGTCATCCAATCAAAATAACTGAAAAGAAATCCCCTCATCCTATTCCCCCATCTTTCTCAAATTCTTTCAAGTGGCGGGGAAACAAAAGTCATAACTTTTTCAAAGATGGCTGTGTTGGGATAGAATGATTTAATAGTCACATTATTTGATGTAAAACTCCAGCAATGGTAGGTGTGATTTGATTCTTATGTTAAATTGCAGCTTGTATTAGAAATGATAATATCAAAAAAATAATAATAAGATTAAGGCGCGAATCATATTCGTACATCGGCATTTTCTTTTCATAACACTTTTTATGACATTCAGAATTTTTTTTTTCGTTTTAGCGCACTTATTTTTTTAACATTCTACTAATTTTTTTTATTGTTTAGGATTTATTATTTTTTAAAAGTTAGGTTATTTTTATTTATTCTTTTTTTGTGAAATTTTTCTTTCTATATCGTTTCTCTCAATCACTTGAAACCTTGATTTCCTTCATTTGTTTGCTCGAATAATATTTACTTCGAACTTGAATGAAAATAACTTACCGATATTGATTAATATGCTTAATTTAATACAATAATTTGCAAATTTTTGAAAGAAATATTCTTTCAGATTGAAACTTTTATTTGATTATAAGGGAAACTTTTTATTTTCAGTGGACATTTTTTGATCTTTCTAGGAGCAATTAAAAAAAAAAAAAATACATCTTTTTTTTATAACTTTAATAAACTCAATTTTTTCCTCCTTTTTTAAGCTTCTTGTCAACACGCCTGACTTAAAAGTCAATTTGAAAACAGTAAAATTAAAAAAAAAATTACTTTTAATAAATGCAGTACAATGGTTTGTTATTGGTGCTGCAATTTTAAGACACCAGAATCCAGTCTCTACTTATAACTTTTTTAAACAAAATACAGCTTTTTTTTAATAACTTTAATAAACTCAATTTTTTCCTCCTTTTTTAAGCTCTTGTCAACACGTCTGGCTTAAAAGTCGATTTGAAAACAGTAAAATTTAAAAAAGATTACTTTTAATAAATGCAGTACAATGGTTTGTTATTGGTGCTGTAAACTATAGCCATTAAACTATAACATTAAACCATTAACACCCTTAGCGGCGTTAGTCAAAGGAAATATACGGAATTCATACTCCGCTTATAATGTTACAAAATGATGAAAATTTTAGAAAGTAATTTTTTAATTATTGGCAATTATTTATAAGCTTACAAGTTTGTATATTTTAAGCAAAATCTTAGAAATCTCTTTCTTAATCCGCAATTAAGGTGTAATGTTCCATTTCAAATGATGAATAAAATTTACTTACTTCTCATCCCTGATATACCGGGATCAGTATACATGTACACTTTGCTTAAATTTTTGAAGTAACAAAATGTTTGTTACGTAAGTTAACTGATTGTAACAATTTTTTTAAGGTCTTGTAGGTGCTGGTTAGTGATCTACAAAACGTATTCTGCCAGTTCTAAATAACTATTACGTATTAGTAGCAGTATTTTTATTTTATTTTATAACCGTCGTTGAACAGCTGACCCAATTTTGGGTTTACGACTACTAATGTTCAACTCCGTACCCTCGTAATTTTGAGCCCGACGCAGAAGACAAGGGAACTTCTGGATCGAGTATTGGAAGAAATTTGCCTTCGTGGAGTTTTTGATGGAGCTAACCCGCATTTGCGTTACATGGAGAGAAGACCACGATAACCTCCCACGGCTAGCCTGATGGCAAGGGGACTCTAACCCATGACCCGTCTACTACTAAGGATATTTCAAGTCAGCACTGTGGTCGGTTCGAACCCGGTTCGCCGCATTGGAAGGCGAACGCTCTATCCCCTCTGAGCCATCGCGGCTCACTATTATGTATTTTATTTTATAACCGTCGTTAAACAGCCGACCCAATTTCATGAGTTTACAACTACTAATGTTCAACTCCGTAACCTTGTAATTTTGAACCAATCCAGAAGACAAGGAAACTCCTGGATCAGTACCCCCAGAGGTATTGATTTGTAATGGGAACATGGAGGACTTTGAGACTCGACGGATTTAACGTGCATCAGTCACCATTTACTACACGGGGAGTCTTCGGCCGGCGAGGATCGAACCCACGACCTCTTGGACATGGGCCCAGCGCCCTACCGACCAGGCTATCCCGGCCACTATTATGTATTAAAATTAGCTAATTATTTGCTAAAAAGCGTTACTTTATAAAATGCAAGAGTTCCTTAAGAAGAGAAGGAACGATTTTAGAAAACCGCCAAAAATAATTGTTTGCTTAATTAATAATAAAGAATATGTATTACTTTATTTGATTCGATGAAAAGCATTACTTCAAGTGATGAAAGTTTTGGAAAAACAGAAAAAACGATTCCAGAGAAACTTTAAATAATAATCATGTCAAAAAGGTAATTGTAAAATATGTAGAACATAAAATAAAAAATGGTAAAAACTGTTTAAAAAAAAGACACTGTATAAACTGATTATTTATTTTGATATTTTAAAACCTATAAAAGGTTTAAAGTTTCAGAATAAATTAAATAATGCTTTAGTTAATGAAAATACGAATCAATATTCTTATTTTTTTAAGAATAAAAAAAAGTATTAACATCCATTCCGAACTTACTTAGAATAAACTTACTTTATTCTTTTAATAAACTTGAGATATATGTATAATAAATTCCGTAAAAGAATGTCGTAAAAGAAAAGTGCAAAAAATCAATAATAAATCGCTATGAATTACGTAACACCAACAGTTTGTAAGAACATCAGGCGTGTGATGTGGCGCTAATTATCATTAACCGGAGTTCAACGACTGGTTCTTTTTTCAAGTGAGAAAGTCACTAATTATTTAATAATGTAGCAAAATATTACAGGAACATTTCTTCTCAAATCAGGCAGGGCATGTCAGGTGACCACCTTTTTTCTCAGAAACAAATACGGTAGATACTAATATTGGTTTAATGAAATATCCCTAAAGAATTTGGCACATTTTTTTTAATTGGTGCAGTAGTTTGTTTAAAATTAAATAAAAATTTTCGTCTTAAAGAAAGGAAAACAAGAAAATTTTAATAGGTCGCTGTGAGCCGTGGTGACTCAGAGGTTCGGTTAGAGCGTTCTCAGGTTTGAATCCCAGCGATGGCAAATCGATACGGATTTCGCACTCGGCTCGGACCGAAAACAGTGCCGATGTAAAAAAATCCTCAGTGGTAAACGGATCGTGGGTTAAGGTCTCCTTGCCGTCAGGCTAACCATGGGAGGTTTTCCTTGCCATATAACGCAAATGTGGGTTAGTTCCATTAAAAAGTCCTTCACGAAGACAAATTTCACTCAATACTGGATCCAGGAGTTCCCTTGTCTTCTGGATTATGTTCAAAATTACAAGGCTATGGAACTGAACATTTGTAGGCATAAACCCAAAAAATTGGGTCGGCTGTTCAACGACGGCTATAAAAAAAAAAAAGAATAAAAAAATATTTTTGCTGTGTCAAAGCTATTTAACATATTTACTTCCATTTTTTATGTTGTAGATACTGCATGAAACTTTAAGCACAGTTAAAACAAATGTAATTACATTTTTAGTAGGAAAAATAGAGCCAAAATTTAGCATAAAAAATTTGCTATTTAAAATATTAGCAATTTTTAACACAGATTGATGAAATCCCGCTTGTTAGCGAAGCAGTAAAGGCGGCTGGTTCACAGAGCTTATATATTATGCTATTAGTCTTGAAATTGGTGACTCTTAACCAACATCTAGCATCTGCGGGAATGCTTTACCTTATATTTTTTTAAAAACAATCAGCTGCATTGTATAAATATATACAGATGATACCGATGTGAATAACATTTAGTATATTCTTAGGTACCTTTTTAAATGTGGAAGATTTCATTAAAAAATAACCGAAAATGACTACTTTTCATTTTCAAAACCCTAGTTTAGAGATATCAGGAATAAATCATAACACAAGAATGACAAAGCGAGAGAGGAAAGAATTAATTAAATTTTAACAAGAAATTTGGCAAATCAAACAGCTTGTATAAAAGAACATATTTATTACTATTTTTTCTTTCAGGTAAAAGACGATGGATCAATTCGAATCTTCAGAGTCCATGTCCATGATTGCTCAAAGGACTGTGGCAAATGAGAGAGAACGAGACAGGACCACAAATGTCAATGTAGCATTTTCAATTTTGAGGACACGAATTCCTACGGAGCCAAAGGATCGAAAGTTATCAAAGATAGAGACTTTAAGATTGGCAACTTCATATATAAATCATCTCTCAAGTTTGATATCAGCCAGAGCAGAAGGATATAATGGAAGTCAAGTCTGTCATCGAACATATGGACAATTCTCGCACCATAGAAAGATATGTACTTTTTGCTTAGCAGAGAGCAAACGTGAATATCAGTTAAAAAGACCAGAGAAAAATTGTAAAGATGAACGTTTTAGTAGTTAATGTGTATTTCCTGTCATTAAAAATTTAAAAAATATATTTTTTACATTGCAATAAAAAATATACAAATCGAATCCGGGTAATCTTTTTATTAAAAAATCTAGGTCATTGAATTCTTTGAAAAATCACAAAAATACTCGATTTATACGTTTAAAAATATTTAGTGAAAATGAAGTTTATTTATCTTGATGTATGAGAAATTCTTTTAAAAAGATCTTAGATCCATGAGCATTATCTCTCTTTGTGTCTGAATGAACAAGAGAGAAACGCAGGGAGGGTTGTAAGACCAACTCAAAAATTCTGAAAATTTCTTGAGTAAAATCATTAATAACGCATTTCAAAAAAATTTATGTCTTTATAAATTTCAATCATTGATATTTTCACAACATGAAATTCTAAATAAATTATATGCAGCACAATTTAAATTAATAATTTTGCATAAGTTTACTTTCATCTTTAATCACATTTATTATTCTACCAGAAAAATTATTCACAAAAGAAAGAGATGCCAAGTATAAATTCTAGTTCTTATATTTTTAAATAAAATATACAGGAATTTTTATACATAAATGTGATCGATGATTTCTTTTAACTTCTGGACCTTAGATTTCCAAAATTTTCAAGATCGGGGTTAGCGAAAAATCCGGGCCTTTTCTGGCGCACAATCATCTCTGGAAACGATTAGTTGGGACAGCTCTGGTCTATACTACTGTCACGCCGATTGAAGGTGTACGAGAAATTGAAACTTTTTAATTAAAAGAAATGAAATATCAAATAAAATTATAAATATTCAAAACGTGAGAGCTATTTCTAGTTGGGTGTACTTGGGTTGTGTTATCAGCACAAAAGTTATTTCACCTGCAATTGATAGTTTAAAATTATCATAACTATGAATTGCAACTTCTAAGAGTTGACCCTAGAAATCCTGCTAAAATTTGTAATTACAATTATTATTATTCTTTAAATTTTGTATACACACTTTCGTAAAATCTTTGGATTGGGTGAATTCAGAATAATGCAGATAGTTCTTAACAAATTACTGAGTCAGATGTTAAGAATAACTCTTTTTGGCCAAAACTGCAGTCATTACATTGCAGTATTTTTAATAAAAAAGAAAATATTCATTTTCATAACTTGAAAAGTTTATAAACAAGTTCAAAGGGTTATAAGTTTGAAAATTTAAGTATTCCCTTCTAAATAAAGAAAAAAAAAAAAAAAAGGCTTGTTATATATATATAGTTGTCTTGTTACTTAATTATTATTATTATTTTTTTTTTTTTACAAAACATTAATTTTAAATTGTGTAAAAAATAAACTGTGATAATTTTTAATTCAGTTAATAACAAATTTTAACCAGTTGTAAACCCTAGTATAATCAAAAGGTTCAAAAATCAAGATTTTTTGTTTTACTGATTAAGATTTAGACACCCGAAATAAAGAATTTCTTGGATTTTTAATTTTTAAGCATAGAAAAATTCTAAACATTATTTTTAGAGGATGTAATTACAGGAATGTTTACAATTAACTGAAACTGAATGTAGAAATAACTGAAAGCAACATGATAAAAATAAAAAAAACTTTGATACACTAATATGCAAATTTGGAAAATTTTAAGGTGTATCATACAAAATCACTATTTTATTTACTGTATAAAATCCTCCTGGGTAAAAGCCATTTAGTTGAAAAACAACAAAATTTTAAATAGATTTTATAAAGTATACTTAATTAAACAAGTGATTTATTTGATTTTAATTTATTCCTTTGATTTGTGCAGTCATAAAATCTCCAAAACAATTAACTGAAACTGAATGTTACTTGCTGCTATTATTATGACTTTAAACGTTGAAATGAATCAAAATTGGGTTACGATAATGTCAATTTTTACTCCAAATCCTTCTTTCAGTTGACTGAAGTTAAAAAAAAAAAATAAATATGTTAAATTAAAACATTATAAAACAAAATGCACACTTTTGTAATAATCTAACTTAATGATAACCATAGATAATTATCTTTTTTAACTAAAAAGATAAGAATAAATCAGTAGTAAAAATGATTTTATTATCACAGCATGTTTAATCACTCTACTTTTCATAACAATAAACAAACATTTTTGGTCTTTTAAATAATTTCAAATGTAAGTTTAAAACAAATATTTAACATTATAAACTTAGCATGTTTTTTTGATCATTTTTCTTCATGCATACATTTTGAAAGAAAAAAAAATGCAGAAAGATAAAGCTAAATAATTATTTTACATTCTTCAACAAATTAAATAAACAAGCTGCCAACAATTGCTAAAATTTTTAAGCATATTTAAAGAGAACATTTAAAAATATTTTAACAACTTATAAAAACCTTTAAAATTTAATAACCTCGAATTTCCTTATTACTGAAATGCAATAATGTCTTTTTAAAAACTTGAACCTGTCTTTTATTTATAGCAATACATAGTTAGAACTTCTATAATTTGATTTAAAGTTATTTTTGATTTTATTGCATAGTTAGGAAATTAAATAATTTTTTTTTTAGACATCAAATTAAATTACTAATTGTATTGGTTAAATAAAAAAAAATAAATAAAACAAAGGCGGAGTAGAAATTTTTTATATAAATTTAAAAGCATATTTGCTTAATTAAAAAAAAATACAAAAATAAATAAAATGGGAAAAAGTTCTAATTTAAATTTTTTTCCCAACTATTCACTAAATTACAAGACGAAAATATTGATTTTGAAAAAAGAACAAAATTAAAACTTGCTGTCTAAATTTAAGAAAAAAAAAAAAAATTAGACTTAATGAAAAATACCCAAAAGTATACAAAAACAGAGCTACAAATAAATAAAATAACATAAAGAAAATCAATTGTAAAAAAAATTACAAAATGTCCACTAAACCAAGTAAGAATAAATATACCATTCTGTTTGCTAAAATAATATAAACAATATGACAAAAGAGCAGGTTATAAAAATGGTACAAATTTTTGACATTGACTCCCTAGCTATATAAAAAAAACACTTTTATGAAGAAGTATCTAGGTTTAGACCAAAATACTTTAAGAATATATATAAATATATACCTTGGACAAAGTCTTAAATAAAAAAGTAGCCTAATATCCACATAAGCAAAATAATCACCAAAATAAAAAGAGGAAAAATAAGCATATTCTTTTATTAGTAAGAAGAATAATAGTAATTTCATAGATATTGAAAAGAGTATACAATTTAACCTTTAAGAAAAATACTCTTACTTCAAAATCTAAATGCACAATTAAACTGATTTAGTTTAATGCTGCATTAAAAAAAAAAACCTCGTAAGAAAAATCTGCAAAAATTAATGTAAAAAAAAAAAAAAAAGGATATTATTTGGATAATGGAAAATAACCAGGGTTGCCACTCAAATCTGGAAAAAAAATTCCCTGTACATATTATACACAATATATTAAGAGGAAACAACCATTACTGTGCTCTTGTGCAAGCTATATTGGGCTAACTATATTTATTAGTTTTAATTGCTGGAAAAACAGCATAACATACTTAAATAATGTTATAGTATATTAAATACGGTTTAGTATAGCTTTAATATCATGGCTAAATATCCCATAGAGTATGCTTTGAGTGGTCACTATTTTTTAAATGACAAAAACAAGAAATAAAATTCCCTGTATTTTCCCAGTTTATAAAGAAAAAATCAAAATTCCCTGCATTTTCTCTGTTATTTTAGGTGATTTTTAAATTCCCTGTATTTTCCAGGTTTTCCCTGTGGAGTGGCAACCCATATAACTATAGTAATTCGTCAGTAGAACAATTTTAAAGAGAAAATTTAATAATTTACAATTTGAATTATATGTACATTGAAACATCTGTTTTTAAACAAAAATAATTAATCTAAAAGCCAGCTTTAAAATAAAATTATTTCAAACATTCTTAAATAAGCTCAAAGGTATAAATAAATCTAAAAAAAATAAAGTCGGCCCCGCCCCCCCCCAAAAAAAGCCTTTAAAAAATTCAAATAAGTCGTAATCCTTAATTTGTGGAAGAGCATGACACATACACGAATAGGAACCACTATAACTGCAAACGATGTATACATAGAAAATAATTGTCAGAGTAAATAAAATTGGTCCCTACTGTTAGCGTATAAAATAGATGGTACTTCGAATAAATTAATCGTCATCTATCTAGTGGAAGTATAACCTTATCATCCTCTTTTGGCAAATCTGTGTAGAATACAGCAGATTCTATAGATTTTTTTCTTTTTTTCAACTTTGGACTAGAGACAGTATTTGGAGATAGGCACTGAAAGGATAGTTTGCTTTTTGATTCTTTGGTCGACTTCTCATTTGGTGTGTCCTTTGGTCCCTTGACGGGTTTCTCTCTTAAGGTGTTTTTTGGTTTCGCTTCAGCATTCTCAGCTCGGACATCCGGAGTTGCTGGACGGTCCTGGTCCGGTTGCTGGTCCTCACTCAATCTGTCTGTGGAAGGAGATGGACTGTTGGCCAGGGAAGTAGACTTTGCGTGCAGCTTTCGCAAAATTTCTGGTATTTTAGTGTGAGGGAATAAAATTTTTAAGAAGCTCTCAAATATAACAAGAATTAGGCGACGGTTTAAAGAGGGATGTTGAAATACGTTGAAAACTAACATGGCACCCTTGAAAGAAGTTTCGTATCCAATTAAGGGTTTAAGTTCATCTGAAATAAAAACACAAAAATCAGGAGACGATTATTTTATGTACAAGAAATTTTACTTATTCAAAATACCAAATGATGTAAATGTTACTTTTTTAAACAAAATTTGCTTTGATGAAAGATGTTAAAGAATATGTTGTTTCAAGATTATTTGGAAATTTAGATGTACATATTTATGCACAGTGCGCCAAAATGAAAAAGAAAAGAAAACATATTTGATTTCATTATTTATCAAGCGCTCTATTTCATACATGCTGAGGTTAAATCCAATACTTGAAAAGGGTCTTGAAAACTTGAAAAAAGCATATTTAGTGAAAATTATTTTTGTAAAAAAAATTATGTTAAATTCTTGTGAAACATATATTTTACAAAAGCCACATTAAAAGATTTTCAGAAATTTAAATACTGAAAATCAAAAACAAACTAATTTGACGATTATTAGAAGACGTCACATATTTCTACAGTTTTGTAAATAATTCAAGCAAGAATATATATATTTCCATGCATATGAAAATTAATTTTTGAGATATAAGAATAAAAACAAAATGGAACACTATTTATGCATTATAGAAAAAAGGCTTCTTTTAAATGATCATTATCAAGGTTAAATAAAAACTTTGCTAAATGTTCATTAGTAGTTAACAAGAGTAATTTTTGGGGGCTTGGTTTTTTATGAAGGGTTCATTTTTGAGGTTCAGTTTGAATCTTCTTTTTTATTTGGATTTTTGGGAGAAATATGTTAACACGTAAGTTATTTTAGATTAACCCTTGATAAGAAGGTAACAAATTGGTATAATTTAAAAAGCAGAGGTTTAAAACTAAATTATTAAATTCCAAAACGAAATTATTAAATTCTAATACTTAGCAGGTAGCACAGAAAATAAACTTTTTATTCTATATTTTAGTTAATTTTATAGTTTTAAAAGTTAGTAGTAACATAAATAATTTAGAAAAATACATATTAAACTTAAGAGCATCCATTGAGCATGTTTAAACAAATATAATTTTTGTTCATCAAAAATCTATTTTGAAAAAATATTAATTTGAAAAATATTAATTTTAAAACCAATTTGGCCATTTTGAGAAAAACACCTATTTTGTGGAATACAGTACAGTAGTCGTATTCCTGTATTGGTAAAAATACTAAACAATTTATTTTTGTATAGTAAATAAATGATTTAGGAGAATTACCAGGAATGGCACTAATCATGGCCATTTTTGTTACAATACGGGTTCGCATTTTTGTACTGTAATCTCTTTCAGCAGCTGGATTTCTAAGATGTCCATCAGGCCATACACTTTGGCTGTAAAATAAATAACATGTTTTTAGGAAGAAAATTATGAATGCTACAATTTTTGCAAATGGCTACTAGTTATTTAGTAAATATTACCATATAGTTTTTAACATTTCAGCAATTTGAGATGTGCTAGTCAGGGCTTGCACATATTCTTTAATTTTCCTAAAAGATAAAAATTGTATAAAATAATAGGATAAAACGTTTTGATACTTTAGGTATACAGTCAAACCTTATTAACTGTAACACACTTAACAATAATTTCTTTTAAGAGAACTAGACTTAATATTGTATACAAATGAAGATCAATGGGGAAGAAAGATTAATGTCCATAAAAGTTGATTAAAAAAAATAAATAAAAAACAAAAACAATTTTCAGCAATTTACAGAAAGAACAATTTCGAGGCAAACAGTAACTTTCTCACGAGTACGATGCATCTTCACTCTTGGGGCAAACTGATTTTTCATGTTATTGATTTGAAAATTTAGTTATCATTTTTTGGTGATAAATGGACAAAAACTGCTCATTCCCCATGATCTTTAAATATGAAAGTTTTAAGTACTTATAATACTAATATGCTCACTGGCTGACGAAGTAGCACCACAGGCTGGCTCCAGTGCGATTTATGGGGCCCTGACCCGGCCTTGGGAATCTATCCCACATCATTCAGGGCATCTATATTCAAGCTCTATGGCAAATTTGCCCATGAGCAATGCCGCAACTCGGATGGTCAGAGACAAGCTAAAGAGCTGAATCGTGACTGTCCTAGTGTACGTCAAAAAGAGATTCTTGAGCTACAACAGGAAGGAAGCCAGGAGGAAGTTCATTGGTCTTCTCACTTAACCCTCCAGAGGCACCTATACATAATGGGTATTGAATCTGATTTTCTTTGTCAAGATTGTCATCGTGAGGAGGAGAGTTCACGACATATACTTTGTGATTGTGAGGTCTATTCTACTCAAAGATTTGAACAATTAAGGGAACATTGCATTAAGGCCTGGAAACTGTTAGACTTTCCTGTTAGGTGTTTGCTGAACTTTATTTCAGCTATAAAGCTTTCTTGTTAAATATGATTTAGGGTTTGGGTATAATAGACCTCTGGTCAATGTGCCTTGCTCTTTGGAGCTACCCAATCTCTAAGTCTATACTAATATGATCAACAAGAATTATTTTCAAAATTAAAGACAAATTTTAGAACTCTTTGAAAAAAATTTAACTTTTAACATGAACAAAAAATTTATTTTCACGCTGCTATAGATCACTTTGATGAATTACTAGTGAATATCGAGAAGAGTAGATAAATTAGAAAAATAATCCATATCTTTTGCAATAGTGTTGATCATTTCCCCATTACAGTATGGAAGGATGATTATGGTTGATTATTTCCCCACTACAGTAACAAAGAGATGAATGAAAACAATTTGGAGAGGAAGAGGGTATGATTGAACCATCATTTATAAAGTAAAAGAAAGCATTGTATTTTTAATATGGATTTAAAGTTTTCTTTTACCCAATGGGTGTTAACAGAGACAACTTCATTAGTTAGCAGGTTTTAGTAAAAAAAAAAAAAAAAAAAATGTAGGGGAGAGTCGGGTAGCCCCGCCCACTTAAGGAGTATTGCTTATATTTCTGTATAATATTGAGTAATAATAAATTTTTTTGTATGTTTCTATTGTTTTATCATCTAATTAAATAATGCAAAAAGAATAAACCAAAAAAAAGAATAGTTTAATTTAAAAAAATAGAAATTTAAAAAATTTGACTACTGTATTCAACATATTTTCAAAACTATTGTTTACCATGTTACCAGCTGCATAAATACTTGAAACTTTGAAAATAATCCTTTTTTAATATACTAATTAATGTCCGATGTCCCATTGACTTGAAAAAATATTCTATACATATCAAATTGACAGTGGGCGGGGGTACCCGCTGGACGGGGTTACCCGACACTCCCCTATACACTATTATTTGTGAGCTAATTCCTCTCTCACTCAGACAGGTCATTCTGAAAAATTGGTATACAGATTCATCTATTTCTAAAGATGAAGATTTTTATCCTTCGTAAAATTTGTTTAACAGATATCGTAGTTAGGGATCTACGTACATCAAAATAACAACAGTTAAACTTTTGGAAGACTTTTTGAAAACAAATGCAAATAAAAAAAAAAGTATAAGGAATAATTATTGATTATTACTACATTTACAATTATTATTTTTTAAGTTTTTTTTAAATTTGTTCCTGCAAAGTTAAAGTGGAGAAAATATAGAGAATAGAATACTTTTTCAGCTTTACTCACACTAATATAGTGTGCAGTTTCGTTCAATTATAAGTTAATAATTTTTATGCCCGCTAAAGTAATTATGCAATTGATAAAAGGTTTTATGAACATCTACTTCATTTGAACAAGTTTTTAGTGAATTGATGCATAAATGTAAAGAGAAGAAAATTTACCTGTTAATGGCACCTCCTTGCATAGTTTTGATAATTTGACGTAACAAAGTCATTATTCGCCTACGGAACCAAAGATCTTTGTTCCTCAAGTTAAAAACCTCATCCATAAGAAGCAGAATAATTCTAAATGGTATATCATCTGCCTGTTCAAATATAAAACGATAAGTCATTGAGCCTTTTACATTTAACTAAATAATTAAAAAAAATTTGCTTATTAATTGACCAAATTAGTAGAAGACGGAAGCTAGTATTATTTTAACTAATCTTAGTAAGATTTTTTTTTTCTGCGATCATTGTCATTAAAATCATAAATGATTCTACTAAATAGCAGCTGTTTTATCTTATGATTCTAAGAAATACATAGAACTTAATTAATAAAATGACAGAATGATTATTTGATAAAATAAAGAAAAAATAGCTTTTTCCTTTGAGAATTTTATGATTAAATAAACAAATCCATAATATTGCAAAAAATAAAATAGTTGATTTTTAGAACCATTGTCCTAAAATTCGGATAGCACGTGAAAAGGGTAATTTTAGCCCCCGGTCTTTAAAATTGCTCAAATCTTTAAATTTATCGGTTTAGGAGAGATTTAAAATGAATTTAGCCATTGTTATCAATTAAACTACTAACGAAAAGGGTAATTTTAGCCCCCGATCTTTAAAATTGTTCAAAACTTTAAATTTATCGGTTCAGGAGAGATTTAAAATGAATTTAGCCATTGTTATCAATTAAACTAGTAACGAAAAGGGTAATTTTAGCCCCCGGTCTTTAAAATTGTTCAAAACTTTAAATTAATCGGTTCAGGAGAGATTTAAAATGAATTTAGCCATTGTTATCAATTAAACTACTAACGAAAAGAGCAATTTTAGTCCCCAGTCTTTAAAATTGTTCAAAACTTTAAATTTATCGGTTCAGGAGAGATTTAAAATGAATTTAGCCATTGTTATCAATTAAACTACTAACAAAAAGGGTAATTTTAGTCCCCAGTCTTTAAAATTGTTCAAAACTTTAAATTTATCGGTTCAGGAGAGATTTAAAATGAATTTAGCCATTGTTATCAATTAAACTACTAACGAAAAGGGTAATTTTAGCCCCCAGTCTTTAAAATTGTTCAAAACTTTAAATTTATCGGTTCAGGAGAGATTTAAAATGAATTTAGCCATTGTTATCAATTAAACTACTAACGAAAAGGGTAATTTTAGTCCCCAGTCTTTAAAATTGTTCAAAACTTTAAATTTATCGGTTCAGGAGAGACTTAAAATGAATTTAGCCATTGTTATCAATTAAACTACTAACGATTCTGTTCATTCAAGTACTTAAAAGATAATATCTATGATGTTTGCTAGCTTAAAGCACTCTTTAATAAAAAATAAAAAAAAGAGTTAATTCATTTTCTTTAATGCTTAATTATTTCTTATTTGTAATTCCATCTGCTAAGTTCAATGATCATTGTGAATGGCATGCCAGGGTTACATCACTGAATCAGTATTCTTAAAGTTAACTGAAACAACATGTTTGGATTTAGTAGTGCATTTAAAACATGTTTCTACATAATGTAATAGTTTAAAATGAATGGTAATTGAAATAAGCAAAATTAAGGAAGAAAAGTTACATATTTGTTTAGGGGAATTATAAAAAATTGCTATACTATCATTGATGCCAATGGTGCTTTATTAATTTGGTAATAGGTACTACTGGTATTGTGGTAATAGATGTTTCAGTTGATATGAAATATAATAATATAGGTTCCATGATACATAAAGATACAATAGCTTTTTAACCCCTTAAACAGAGGAGACTTGCAGGAAAATTTGCTTGTTTGTTGTAAATTATGACTATCATGAGTTAGCTAAAAGTGGCTACTGATTCCACCATCATTCTCTTTTGCAACATTAATCGGGACAATTTTATAGCTGTCTGTATTAACTCTCATTAGATATCGTCATTTAGACGGAATGAGAGAATTTTCAGAAGGAACTAGTTCTAGACCTTACACCAGTGGCACAGCTAGCGGGGGGGGGGGGGGGGGGGACAAATCTCTCCAGACGCAGCCTTGCCTTAGAAGTAGAAGAGCACCAAAGTTATGAAAAATAATAAAATATGACTTCCGGGGTAAAAATCCTTATTTATTTTAAATTACCCCAGTTTTATTTGCTAATTGCAGGTCTCGTAACTTTTTCGAATTTTAATTCGATTGATTTAAGAAAGGAACAGGATGCCTATTAATATTGTAGTTTGCTTTGCATATAGGTTTTTTTTTTATAAAATTATTTTTCACAAATTGGTGATATATTGAAGGAAAAAATCTTTAGAAAATAATAATCATTAAAAAAGAATAAAAGCAATGGAAAACATCCAAATGTAATATAAACCACATTAATAACACACACTGTTACATTTTAAACCAAAGGAATGAAAATTTAAGAAGTTATTAAGTCATGTGGTTTTAAAAATCTTTATATAAGGTGCAGATGCCTATATTCAATGCATTTGTTTTTAAAATTAAAAAGTGTGGATGAAATTAATTTTTTTACATAATCTAAAATTTAAAATGAACTCGAGATAAATAGAACTTTTCTAAAGTTCTAAACCATATTACAAGGGACAAAACATTTTATTTGTTAGTGGCATAAACTTCAACCAATTGACTAACAAAAAACATAAAGAAAAGATTTTATAGACTAACACGTGTATCTTTAGGGATTGTTGGGTTATCTTCAGATGAATTATCCATGATGTTATTCTTTAGGAAAGCTTTTTTAAAGCCATCCTTTAGTTCAAGAAAAGTATCAGGCACTAAACGAGCAAACTGCCCTACTGATTTAACTGAAGTCCTTATAGGAGTCACAAATGTGCCCACCTAAAAGAACTTCAACCAATTGACTAACAAAAAACATAAAGAAAAGATTTTATAGACTAACACGTGTATCTTTAGGGATTGTTGGGTTTTCTTCAGATGAATTATCCATCATGTTATTCTTTAGGAAAGCTTTTTTAAAGCCATCCTTTAGTTCAAGAAAAGTATCAGGCACTAAACGAGCAAACTGCCCTACTGATTTAACTGAAGTCCTTATAGGAGTCACAAATGTGCCCACCTAAAAGAACTTCAACCAATTGACTAACAAAAAACATAAAGAAAAGATTTTATAGACTAACACGTGTATCTTTAGGGATTGTTGGGTTTTCTTCAGATGAATTATCCATCATGTTATTCTTTAGGAAAGCTTTTTTAAAGCCATCCTTTAGTTCAAGAAAAGTATCAGGCACTAAACGAGCAAACTGCCCTACTGATTTAACTGAAGTCCTTATAGGAGTCACAAATGTGCCCACCTAAAAGAACTTCAACCAATTGACTAACAAAAAACATAAAGAAAAGATTTTATAGACTAACACGTGTATCTTTAGGGATTGTTGGGTTTTCTTCAGATGAATTATCCATCATGTTATTCTTTAGGAAAGCTTTTTTAAAGCCATCCTTTAGTTCAAGAAAAGTATCAGGCACTAAACGAGCAAACTGCCCTACTGATTTAACTGAAGTCCTTATAGGAGTCACAAATGTGCCCACCTAAAAGAACTTCAACCAATTGACTAACAAAAAACATAAAGAAAAGATTTTATAGACTAACACGTGTATCTTTAGGGATTGTTGGGTTTTCTTCAGATGAATTATCCATCATGTTATTCTTTAGGAAAGCTTTTTTAAAGCCATCCTTTAGTTCAAGAAAAGTATCAGGCACTAAACGAGCAAACTGCCCTACTGATTTAACTGAAGTCCTTATAGGAGTCACAAATGTGCCCACCTAAAAGAACTTCAACCAATTGACTAACAAAAAACATAAAGAAAAGATTTTATAGACTAACACGTGTATCTTTAGGGATTGTTGGGTTTTCTTCAGATGAATTATCCATCATGTTATTCTTTAGGAAAGCTTTTTTAAAGCCATCCTTTAGTTCAAGAAAAGTATCAGGCACTAAACGAGCAAACTGCCCTACTGATTTAACTGAAGTCCTTATAGGAGTCACAAATGTGCCCACCTAAAAGAACTTCAACCAATTGACTAACAAAAAACATAAAGAAAAGATTTTATAGACTAACACGTGTATCTTTAGGGATTGTTGGGTTTTCTTCAGATGAATTATCCATCATGTTATTCTTTAGGAAAGCTTTTTTAAAGCCATCCTTTAGTTCAAGAAAAGTATCAGGCACTAAACGAGCAAACTGCCCTACTGATTTAACTGAAGTCCTTATAGGAGTCACAAATGTGCCCACCTAAAAGAACTTCAACCAATTGACTAACAAAAAACATAAAGAAAAGATTTTATAGACTAACACGTGTATCTTTAGGGATTGTTGGGTTTTCTTCAGATGAATTATCCATCATGTTATTCTTTAGGAAAGCTTTTTTAAAGCCATCCTTTAGTTCAAGAAAAGTATCAGGCACTAAACGAGCAAACTGCCCTACTGATTTAACTGAAGTCCTTATAGGAGTCACAAATGTGCCCACCTAAAAGAACTTCAACCAATTGACTAACAAAAAACATAAAGAAAAGATTTTATAGACTAACACGTGTATCTTTAGGGATTGTTGGGTTTTCTTCAGATGAATTATCCATCATGTTATTCTTTAGGAAAGCTTTTTTAAAGCCATCCTTTAGTTCAAGAAAAGTATCAGGCACTAAACGAGCAAACTGCCCTACTGATTTAACTGAAGTCCTTATAGGAGTCACAAATGTGCCCACCTAAAAGAACTTCAACCAATTGACTAACAAAAAACATAAAGAAAAGATTTTATAGACTAACACGTGTATCTTTAGGGATTGTTGGGTTATCTTCAGATGAATTATCCATCATGTTATTCTTTAGGAAAGCTTTTTTAAAGCCATCCTTTAGTTCAAGAAAAGTATCAGGCACTAAACGAGCAAACTGCCCTACTGATTTAACTGAAGTCCTTATAGGAGTCACAAATGTGCCCACCTAAAAGAACTTCAACCAATTGACTAACAAAAAACATAAAGAAAAGATTTTATAGACTAACACGTGTATCTTTAGGGATTGTTGGGTTTTCTTCAGATGAATTATCCATCATGTTATTCTTTAGGAAAGCTTTTTTAAAGCCATCCTTTAGTTCAAGAAAAGTATCAGGCACTAAACGAGCAAACTGCCCTACTGATTTAACTGAAGTCCTTATAGGAGTCACAAATGTGCCCACCTAAAAGAACTTCAACCAATTGACTAACAAAAAACATAAAGAAAAGATTTTATAGACTAACACGTGTATCTTTAGGGATTGTTGGGTTATCTTCAGATGAATTATCCATGATGTTATTCTTTAGGAAAGCTTTTTTAAAGCCATCCTTTAGTTCAAGAAAAGTATCAGGCACTAAACGAGCAAACTGCCCTACTGATTTAACTGAAGTCCTTATAGGAGTCACAAATGTGCCCACCTAAAAGAACTTCAACCAATTGACTAACAAAAAACATAAAGAAAAGATTTTATAGACTAACACGTGTATCTTTAGGGATTGTTGGGTTTTCTTCAGATGAATTATCCATCATGTTATTCTTTAGGAAAGCTTTTTTAAAGCCATCCTTTAGTTCAAGAAAAGTATCAGGCACTAAACGAGCAAACTGCCCTACTGATTTAACTGAAGTCCTTTTAGGAGTCACAAATGTGCCCACCTAAAAGAACTTCAACCAATTGACTAACAAAAAACATAAAGAAAAGATTTTATAGACTAACACGTGTATCTTTAGGGATTGTTGGGTTATCTTCAGATGAATTATCCATGATGTTATTCTTTAGGAAAGCTTTTTTAAAGCCATCCTTTAGTTCAAGAAAAGTATCAGGCACTAAACGAGCAAACTGCCCTACTGATTTAACTGAAGTCCTTATAGGAGTCACAAATGTGCCCACCTAAAAGAACTTCAACCAATTGACTAACAAAAAACATAAAGAAAAGATTTTATAGACTAACACGTGTATCTTAAGGGATTGTTGGGTTTTCTTCAGATGAATTATCCATCATGTTATTCTTTAGGAAAGCTTTTTTAAAGCCATCCTTTAGTTCAAGAAAAGTATCAGGCACTAAACGAGCAAACTGCCCTACTGATTTAACTGAAGTCCTTATAGGAGTCACAAATGTGCCCACCTAAAAGAACTTCAACCAATTGACTAACAAAAAACATAAAGAAAAGATTTTATAGACTAACACGTGTATCTTTAGGGATTGTTGGGTTATCTTCAGATGAATTATCCATGATGTTATTCTTTAGGAAAGCTTTTTTAAAGCCATCCTTTAGTTCAAGAAAAGTATCAGGCACTAAACGAGCAAACTGCCCTACTGATTTAACTGAAGTCCTTATAGGAGTCACAAATGTGCCCACCTAAAAGAACTTCAACCAATTGACTAACAAAAAACATAAAGAAAAGATTTTATAGACTAACACGTGTATCTTTAGGGATTGTTGGGTTTTCTTCAGATGAATTATCCATCATGTTATTCTTTAGGAAAGCTTTTTTAAAGCCATCCTTTAGTTCAAGAAAAGTATCAGGCACTAAACGAGCAAACTGCCCTACTGATTTAACTGAAGTCCTTATAGGAGTCACAAATGTGCCCACCTAAAAGAACTTCAACCAATTGACTAACAAAAAACATAAAGAAAAGATTTTATAGACTAACACGTGTATCTTTAGGGATTGTTGGGTTTTCTTCAGATGAATTATCCATCATGTTATTCTTTAGGAAAGCTTTTTTAAAGCCATCCTTTAGTTCAAGAAAAGTATCAGGCACTAAACGAGCAAACTGCCCTACTGATTTAACTGAAGTCCTTATAGGAGTCACAAATGTGCCCACCTAAAAGAACTTCAACCAATTGACTAACAAAAAACATAAAGAAAAGATTTTATAGACTAACACGTGTATCTTTAGGGATTGTTGGGTTATCTTCAGATGAATTATCCATGATGTTATTCTTTAGGAAAGCTTTTTTAAAGCCATCCTTTAGTTCAAGAAAAGTATCAGGCACTAAACGAGCAAACTGCCCTACTGATTTAACTGAAGTCCTTATAGGAGTCACAAATGTGCCCACCTAAAAGAACTTCAACCAATTGACTAACAAAAAACATAAAGAAAAGATTTTATAGACTAACACGTGTATCTTTAGGGATTGTTGGGTTTTCTTCAGATGAATTATCCATCATGTTATTCTTTAGGAAAGCTTTTTTAAAGCCATCCTTTAGTTCAAGAAAAGTATCAGGCACTAAACGAGCAAACTGCCCTACTGATTTAACTGAAGTCCTTATAGGAGTCACAAATGTGCCCACCTAAAAGAACTTCAACCAATTGACTAACAAAAAACATAAAGAAAAGATTTTATAGACTAACACGTGTATCTTTAGGGATTGTTGGGTTTTCTTCAGATGAATTATCCATCATGTTATTCTTTAGGAAAGCTTTTTTAAAGCCATCCTTTAGTTCAAGAAAAGTATCAGGCACTAAACGAGCAAACTGCCCTACTGATTTAACTGAAGTCCTTATAGGAGTCACAAATGTGCCCACCTAAAAGAACTTCAACCAATTGACTAACAAAAAACATAAAGAAAAGATTTTATAGACTAACACGTGTATCTTTAGGGATTGTTGGGTTTTCTTCAGATGAATTATCCATCATGTTATTCTTTAGGAAAGCTTTTTTAAAGCCATCCTTTAGTTCAAGAAAAGTATCAGGCACTAAACGAGCAAACTGCCCTACTGATTTAACTGAAGTCCTTATAGGAGTCACAAATGTGCCCACCTAAAAGTAAAAAAATAATTATAAAATTTATATTCAAAGGTGAAAATAATTTATTGATAGAAATTTCCTTTTCCTTATAAATTGAAGATATCAGGTTTAAAAGTGATAACCCACAACTTATAAAAAATTTATTTTCCTACTCTAAATGATTATAACAATTTTCTGCTTGAATTGTCTGATATATGATTGTCTGTTGAGAAAAGTTAACACTATACTGGTTTACAAGTAAGAGAAAACCCACATCAGATCATTACAATTAACTGTTTATTTTGAGATAAAAAATGCAAAAGATCACTTTTTAATTCCACAGATCTTTAATTTTGAGAGATATTTTCTACCATTAAAATTTAGAAATTTAACTGCTATATTTGTAATTTTCATACAAATTAATTCTTTAAATTTATATCAAATATAAAATTTATGTTTTCTCAAAGATGGACCATGACATAATAAAAAATTGTGAAATATCACTTTTAATTCCACGGGTCTTCATTTTTAGGTGATATTTACTGCCTTTAAAATTTAGAAATTAAAGTGCTATATTTGTAATTTTCATACTATGTAATTCTATAAATTTAAATCAAATATAAAATTTATATTTTCTCAAAGATAAACCACGAGAATAAAAAATGTGAAATATCACTTTTAATTATACAAATCTTCAATTTTAAGAGATATTAATTACCATTAAAATTCAGAAACTGAATTGCCATATTTGTAGTTTTTAAACAAAATAATTCTTTAAATTTAAATAAAATATAAAATTAATATTTCCTTGAAGATTTTTTATTAACTTGAAATTAAACTGCTGAAATTTAGATTTCGGTAAATGAATAATCCATTTTGGTACGAAAATTTTAAAAAAATAAGTAAAAAAATAAAATTAATAGTAGAATTGAAATCATTACAAAAAATTACATTTTTAAAAGATGAAAATACTTAAAAAAGTTAAATTATTAAACAAGAATTTCAAATATGATCTCTTATTAATATATTTGCTTTGTAAATTTAAGGTGAGTTGATAATCTAAATAGTAAGGGTCTAAGAACTATAATTTTATTATATTTTAGATTGATAAATTATTAACACTTACACTACGGATGAATGATTTCTTTCCCTTTTCAGGCATATTTGGTTGAAGAAAATTGTATACCATAAATTTTAAGCCATCACAAACAGCTAGAATTTCATTTGATAGAATGAACTGCATGAACTCATTTAGCATGTAGCGACGCTTTTCCATCAACTGTCTTGTTAGGTTATTAAATGGCTTTTTGGATGGAAAATTAAAGGATGATAAAACAGGATACTAAAACAAAATTAAATTAATTAAAGAAAAATTTTTTTCTAGTTATTAATAGCTAAAATCATTATAATAATAACTGTATACTTGGTGTACAGGTATTACAAGGTTATAACTACACATATCCTAGGTGTGCAAACTACTTACTTTAGAATCATATTTTGTTAGACATGAGAAAAGAACTTTAAATTAAAATAATATTTTATTCCTGCTTAATTCAATATATTTAGATTACCACAAATCCCCAATTACAGGGATCAGAATTTAAACTGAAATTTTTTATGAAATCAAACATTTATTTGTTACTTTAAAAACTGTTTTAACAAAAATTTTTTAAAATTTTTGATAAACTAAACAAGCTTTGTTAAATAGCCCGCATTTCCAATTTAAAATAAGTGACTACTGAGAGTTCAAACATAGACTTTTAATATAAAAAAAAAGTTTTTTCCCCCAAAAAATTCCATGAATTTTTAAGAAATAAAATAAATTAAAAATTTTAAATGAAAATTTTAAAATGAAAATTATTTAAACATTCTACAAAAAATGCATGCATCTTTAAACTTAGTATGAAATTAAAACAAATACTTTTAAGATTCAAAATATTATTTAGTCAAACTTGCTTGTTTGTGAGAATATTAAATAGGTTCAAATAGTTATTGATAACTCAATTGACATAAAATTTATTCCTACTTTTTTAATTTATATACCTCCTTTATAATTAATAAAAATTTTCTATTAATAATTATTTGTAATTTACACGTGGCAAATCAAAGTTTTATTTCTTTTAAAGTTTATTCAAAAACTAAATATTTTTAAATAATTA
This sequence comes from Parasteatoda lunata, assembly GCA_949128135.1. Classification (NCBI taxonomy): domain Eukaryota; kingdom Metazoa; phylum Arthropoda; class Arachnida; order Araneae; family Theridiidae; genus Parasteatoda; species Parasteatoda lunata. The sequence goes on along the minus strand of OX421972.1, from coordinate 80,901,305 downwards.
TTCGATTACACTTAAAACACATTGAAAATATTAAAATAAAGAAGAGAAATAAAATGAACTCAAAATAATACATCATATCATTACTTACTCAAGTGACAAGTAAATAGATTGGTTTAAGTTTACAAACATCAAGATGCAAACAAATTTCTTAAGTTTTAATAAACCATGTGATCTCTATATGAATTAATATTCAAATCAGGGTGGATTTAATTTTCCATTTATAATAAAAGAGAGATTCAAAAAGTTACATTAAAAAATCTTTAGTCAAAATATTTTAATTTAACCTAAAAATTTAACCATTACAATATGTGAATCAATAAAAAATATATGTCAAATTATACTTTAAATTTTTAAGTTATAGTTAATTTAAATCCTGGTTAGAAACTAGTTAAGAACTGAAAAAGGTTTTCCTGTAACAGTGTTTCACGTTTTGTAAAATTATTTCATAAAATAACAAAAAATATTATAAAATAAAATATGGGAAAAGGCTCTAACCTTATTTGTAATAGCTTCATGGAAATCATAAAATTCACTATATCGACGAACCACAAACCATTTCTCTTCAGACCCATCTAACCCATAGTGAATCACAGAAATCGCATAGACTGCAAATGTTCGCCCAGCATGATGTGTAATACCTAATTCAAAAACATTGAAAACATTTAGCATTAGAATTATTTAAAAAAAAAAAAAAAAAAACAAATTGGCCTTTCTTCAATCAAAATAAAAAAATTGCACAACAATGAAGAAAATACAACAAAAAACAAAATAAATAATTTTCACATTTCATTTAACTACATTACTAAAAGTTTGAAAATATTAAATATGTTAAAATTATGAAATCAACATTTTCAGAACAATTTAAATTAAGGTAATTATCAGTAATTTCAACAAAATAATAGGGGAAGAAACTAGTACAATTTAAGCAAAAATATAGTTTTCCAAAAGATTACTAAATTTTCAATTCAAAGTATAGCTGTTGAGGAGTATTTGAATTGTTTATCTTTTTATGTTATATTATGTACTCATGGGTAAATTCAAATAATAATCTATGTATATATATTTATCTCATATAACACCATAAACTTTGGTATTGGCCATATCTATTGGCAAAATTATAGTTATTACTGATTTCCGTGGTAGAATCATGGCAACATGGCGATTTTTCTTTTGGGAAGTAAAAAATTTTGGCTTGCTTTTCAGCAGACATTTTTAAGCAAAATTTGAATCGTGCATTTAAATAATCACTTTTTGAAACGCTCAGCTTAATCCATTAATCCATAAGCTCGTAAATCCATTTTGATTGTATTTTTTGGCAATTATTGACATTGCGCATTTGATCATTTTCTTTTTAAGGCAATAATTTTATCGATTTTTTTGGCAGTTATTGCTTTTGATTTCCACATAGATTTTAAAACCTGATATTTTTCATACAATATTATTTATTACAACAATCAAATCAATGCATTTGAGTAACAAATTTCTGAAGAGTCCGATTTGCGTGATTTCGTTGTCGATTTATTTTTTGTTACTTACTACTAAAAATTTCTATTTAATTATTCTACCTGAATAATCTATATAATTATTTTAAATAATAAATTAATTAATAATAAATCTATTAATTATTATAATTAATAAATTTATTATTAAGAATTAATATTAAATCTATTTAATAATTTTATTAATGCGATGATGATTTGAAAAACGCGATAAAGGAAACAATTAGTGCTCCCCTTATATCGTGTATAATATTAGAATCAGAAAACAATATTACCTATTCAATAAAACATATTGTTATTTTTTGTTTTTGTAAACACAGCATTTTTGTTACCTTTAATAAGTAACATACATCTCTGTTATTATTGAAAGTACATGACAGAAAGATATTAGTGGTAGAGAGTTTTGTTGCAGAAAGACTGACAAAATTCTGCCACTGGGTTAGTCCTTTTGTTAAGTCATCTCAGGAATAAATTAAGTAGTGTTGAAAAGTTATTAATTCATAAAGTATTCATTTAGAATAATTTCTTACATTTTTAAAACAAAAACTAAATTATGAAGCAATTATTTTTGATCCTTGATAAAATGGTTGTAGAAGTTTTAAACGCAGATTATGGTGTTGTATACTGTCAAATAAATTATTGATGAGCTTTCCTTTTTGAGCAATAGCATATATATTATACGATATTCTTGTTATTGCTTGACAAGTGCATGAGGAAGTAGTACAGCACGTAATGGATCATTCGGATGAGTTTTCTATCTTATCTCACAACACAGATGATAATAATTTTAATGCTTCTGCTACCTACTATGCTGAAGTGTCCCAGGCTCACGGTGGTTTGTGTGATTCAAGGACTGTCAAACAGATTTTAAATTCTTACTAAAATTCAATACATAAAGAATTTTGACAATATCACGAATATCTCCTGAAAATAGTTAAAATTAAAATCAAAGTATGCACAGGCAATAGCTAGACTATGAAAAAAATTGGTTAATTTATTTTTAAAACTAATTCAAGTGTTAGGATTGGAGGTGGGGTTAAAGAATTAGAATATTTAAATACAGTTGTGCACACAGGTGACCCTTAAAGTTGAGATTTTGTACAAGACATTTATGAAAAGGGACCAAGCTGCTCGCCAAAGGCGGCTAGTAATAATAATAACATATAAAAAAGTCTAAGACAGATACCTGGTTAATATACATTACTTTTTTGAAAATTCAATTTCTCAGGGACTAGGTGATAAAAAATAATTCAAAGCAAACTAAATGCATACAAACATACTAAAATTCATATGCTCACATATTTACCAGTACTGTGCACTTCTGCAACTAACAAACCGAGTTCTTTTACACCCTCTGATAATGGGCCTGATGACATTTCTGGAAATACATAATCACACTGAGAAATTTCGGTGGTTAAAAACTCATTTAGCATCTCTTCATCAGTTGGGACAACAGTATCACAGTTAAACTGTAAAAAAGAAGTATAAAGTCACATTTAAACTGACATAGCTATAGTCATGCAAATCAAGTTATCATCACAATAGAAACATTTTAAGTGTTCTGTTGTTTATTAATGTGTAAACTGACAATTTTCAGTCCGCTATATGATAAAACATTTTGGAACTTTATACATTTAAATCTCTGAAAAAGCAAATGATCAATAGCTCTATATTAAGGATGGGGATACAGCCTTCTTTATATCTTATTGAAGATAATAAACTAGTGCTAAATGTAATATTTAAGTCAAATCTACACAGAAAAATAAACTAGTTAAACTAAAATCAGAAAGTTTAAAATATATATAAATTAACATGTTATTTATTATTAATTTTTTATTGAATAATTCGTGTTATGATGTTTGTTTACTTTTAAGACCTGTTTCCCGGACATGCCGAAACCGGAAAACCAGGACAGAATTCTGCACTTTCCACTGTGCTAAATTATATACTAGACACATACACTTCTGCAAATCACATATTGAATTTTTAACAGCATAATATTTTCTATAATCAAATGCTGTTAAATATGAATATTCAAAGCAAATCCTCAATAATATGATTTATATATTTCAGAATTCTGCATAGTGCTTAAATAAATATGCAAATAGTTGTTTAAAAAATAAAATAAAATTGAGAATTTTTGTACTTTTTGGTACCATATTAAATTTAATTTGTTGTAATACTCATTATCAAAAATTTAATTGTTTACAAGTCAATTTTTAGTTCTTTACATTTGTCATTGCACTGTGTTCTGGAAGAAATGCCGACCCTGACATGGATACACTATCACACAGATAAACTTCAAATGTAGCAGTGAATATTAAAACTTGTAAATTAAATATGTGAAAAAAATATTTTATTTTTAAAGTAGAATTTTATTACCTTTTCTTCTTCCTCAGATTTTGAAGATGACAAACTATCTGAAAACAATCAAATTGCTTAAATTATTTAAATGGCAAAGAAATTAAAAAAATATATTAATGACTGTTAACTGTGCATTAGATTTGCATCATCATCATAAGATTATTTATATATAAACTATTAGAATTATATATGACTATTAAAATGAGTAATGTTCCCATCTTAACAAAATGCTGAGTTATACTGACCTATGTTGTTGTTATAAAAAAAAAGGATGATAATAAGGAAAAATGGAATACATATTTTTGAGTGATTCTAATTGATCTTGTATTGATAAAAATAAAAGATGGGTTAAATTTTGGAAAGGTATTTCTCTAAATTATGAAACACGACGAAAGTTAAATATGTTAGTGAAATTTCGTAGTTTGACATGATGAGATGATGGACTTAACCCTAAACGTACCAATACAATAACTGGTTTTTTGACCAGTTATGGTCTGTTATTTTATATGTTTAGTGTTACTCTATTACTGTGGGTAGTAGTGTTCCAAGAATCACACACTACAGAACAGCTAGAACTTCAGGTCAGTAGATATAAAAGAAAATTCATGATTTCTATAATAGAACATATAACCTTTTGACTAAAGCAATGCATCATAACTACGTTTTAAAAGCCATTTAGCGCATTGAAGGGCTGACTGAATGATCTGTTGAATAAACAATAAGCTAGCTTGATATAAAATAAACTAAATTTCCTTTAAAAAAATTTGATTTACTAACAATCAAACTCTTTTTTCCAATTTTTTAATGAACCATAATTTGTTAATAACAGTGCTTATTAATAAAAATTTTGAAATATTATAAACTTCAATTAAAATATTTTTGTGTAAAATTTGTAAATTCAACAATTTAAAATGGTAATTCAATGATTAACTTTAAATAAAATATCGAATACTTGCTGCATATAATATTCTTAGTCTATCATTTCTCTTTTCTTGTATATTCAACAGTGTTAGTAAGCTTAATTAAAAAAAAAAAAAAATATTTGATTTACTAACACTCAAACATTCTTTTGTAAAAAAAACAAAAACATTTTTCTGTAAAGTTTGCATTTTCAACAATTCATTATGATAATTCTTTGAATTACTTTAAATACATTATTGAATTTTTGCTGTGTATAATAGTCTTAGTTTATCACTTCATTTTTCCTGTAAATTCAACTGTGTTTGTAAATTTCAATGTCTTTTTAGGCTCATGTTTCTAAAAAGTATGCTCAAGAAATCAAGCAACCTCATCATTTCAAGTTTGTATAAAATGACTTTAAATAATCATTATTACTGTTAAGCAGTTTTAAAACTAATGCCACATTGGGATCCATACTTCAATGGGGATGAATGCACCAAGGCCAATGGTAACTGGATATAAAAGCTTTAAATTTTTGATAAAAAAAAAAAAGGTTATGAAATGATTTTAGCAAGATTTTTTATTAGTCTATCACAGTTGGATCTATCTTTTATGGATAATGACTGATTCAAAGCCAATTAGTTAGCTAATGCTAACTCTATAAAGAAGGTGTGAATTTCTGGCACAATAATACCTTTGAATGTAATAAATCAATGTTGGTCAGATTTTATATTTCATATAAGAGAATAAAATATTTTGACAGCGCAAGTTTCTGTTTCCAATTCCCCAAATTAGTAGGTTTTATTTGGCTAAATCTAAATATTCTCATTAAAATAATTCCCAACTTTTTATGATATTAGAAATTCTTATTTTTTTGACAGAGATAGTATAAATATAAAAATGCAAAA